>QGMI01000014.1:0-129684 GCA_007821535.1 Lachnellula occidentalis | reverse complement strand
CAACTCCCAGTGCTTTGTTCCCCCATCCCCACTTCGGCGGTGTCTGCGGACTCGGATGCTCCATTTTGCTCTCCCGCCGAACGGAGTTTACCGCTGCCACGGCCATGGCGTCCGACCACCTTGCCTGCGAGCTCGGACTCGCTTGCTGAGGCGCCGGTGGAGTCGTGCCTATCATACCGGAGCTCGAGACGGTAGGGTACTGTAAACCCATGATCCCCAGCGCGTTCGCAGCCGGACTGGAGGTTTCGCGCACGGGCGTCAGGTCCATGAGGTCCGAGGTCAGCGTCTCGTTCATGCGCCGTAGGCGCCGCTCTTTGTATATACGATGGGAATCGCGCTTCTCTGTCCGCCGACGGATTTTCGACGGGGTACCTCCTACTGACAGATAATGTTTCGAGCCTCTGCTTCGGCCGCGCTCTTCATCTGCCAGGTCGGGGTTGCTCGGATGGGCCTTGTGGGCTGGTAGGCTGGGACTTCCGTCTTCGTTTGCGGTTGAGGCTAGACTGTAGTGAGAGGCTTGGGATACTTCCGAGTTCATGCGACGCAGCATACCGACGGTCGTTTCGAGCGAGTCGCGAGGTGGGGAAAGGATTATATCTCGGTTTTGTTTTCCCGGTTCGGGACGCGGCCCGGTGAGGTGGCCTGGGATTGGTATTGTAAGGACAGGAGGTGCAGGACTGGACATGCTGGAGGGCGCGAGGCCGCCTGCTGAGGACGATATACTCGAGAGAGGTCGACTGGGTGGATGGGTTGGTAATGATCTTGGGGTCTCTATGGTTTCAACGGGTAGGGATGAAACCAATTTCCCAATATCATGGGCGAAGTCTGCAGAGTAATTGCGTCCATGTCTTCGAGCTTTGATTGCTTCCGTGGAAGGTCTTTTGGCCCGGAAAAACTCATTCTCGCTATCGGACGCTTCCGTGTAGTAGTTGCAGACGGAAAGAGTGGGTGAGTATATATTCGGAATATCAGCCTCTCCTAAAGTTGGGGAATTGTCCATTGACCGCGACACCATCTCCGGAACTACAAGTGAAGGGTTGAATGTCGCGGAGGTTGGAGGCTGGAAGCCAAGTCGTCGATTCGACTTGATAGATTGTAATGGTATTGGCCTCGGGCCCTTGATTGGCTCGAATCTTTTTACTGGAGGCTTGTATGTAAGAGAAAGTCTGTCTGAGGATGTCTCCTCTACCGGCTCTTCAAGAACAAGATTGTCATCTATGATACTTTGAGGTCGCGGAAGATTAGACATACGAATCACGTTAGACCTCTTATGGCCTTTCCGCCGAGCTTCATTGCGTTTGGGGTTTATCGTTGCTGCACGAGCCTGCATGGCTTCCTGTGGAGACCATTGAAACGGATTGTGGTCAGGGCTATTGTTCATAACAGTTTCCATTGATTCATTTCTTCTGAGAGGGCTTTGAGCATTTCCAGAAACATCTCGCAGAGGTGAAGTATAACCCCGAGGTCTTTCGGTTGTTGCGATTGCTTCCTGTCCAAACGTCGCCTTTCTGATGTAAAGAGGTTGAGGATCCGGAATCGGGGTCTTCGGAAACACAGGCTTGGAACTCTTCACACTGGTATAAAATGGGTCGCTAGCTAATGAAATTCGATGCGGACTGGAAAACGCTGCATTATCCTCGACTGACTGTCGTGTCCCAGGAGTCCCTGTAGAAGCTCGGCTATTCTTGCGAACCATAGCTCCAGGATCATTGCCGCCTTGAGAAATACTCATTCGATGTCTTCGTTCATGCTGCCCATTCCTTTTACTTGGTGAACTGAGTGGGGCTGGAATGACTAAATCCGGTGTCTGCTTTCCGCAAAGACTGTCATCTGAAGCAGCGGATGGTGTCGGCGACCTTTCACGGGTTGACCTAGCAGGGCCCAATTTCTTGGAAGCCCGCTTGCCGTGGCATGGCGAAGGCTCTAGATATGATTCGTAAATAGAGCTGCTATCAGATCCCGCAACATGTGCTTCTTTGAGGCTTTCGCGGCGTTTCCGTCGCTCTATGTTGGGTAAGTCTGGTAGATTTTGCGATGGAGGCCACCCCGGGAGCTGGTCAAATGTACTCATAGTGCGCGTCAGAGAACTTCTCTGGGCGCTTTTCAAACGTTGCGAAGTCGATCGCAGAATAGTTGAGAGTTGTGACTCGGATGTTGATCGACGTTGGTGCTGCAGTCTTGACGACATGGCCTTCGAACTCGACTCTATTGAGTCCAACTCGACACCCGAATCTGGAAAGTGGACAAGAATTTTGTTTTGCGCCGACTTGGAAGAAGATCTTCGGGGCCATCTGTTCTCGGGTCGAATCACCATGTATCCGGGAGGTGCAGCTTGATTCAGGATCATCGTCGGTTGCGACGGGAGGAAACCTAGAGAAAGACGAGTGGAAGCTAAGGGCCAAGAGTCTCTCATGCCGGATGTTCGAAAGAAACTCCTCGAATCCGACAAGTTCTTCGCCCTGGCCATCGGAGGAGGCTGAATGGGATTCGCCCCAACGCAATCGCGGCATACGGCGCCATTACGATGGGCGAAGAACGGATTGCATTGAACTCTTCGCTGCGTGCGGGCATCAAGAGGGCGAGTAGATTGTAGAGCCGACTTGATATCGATCTCTTCCTCGGTGGCGTGAACTGCTTGAGAAGTTCGTCTCCGTCTGTGATTGTTCCTCGCAAAGCCGATCCCAATCGATGTGAGAACAATCACCAGCATAAGAAACCCTCCAATGGCGATTCCTACAATAGCCCCGACAGACAAAACACCGGACTCTAAATATCGTCTGGACAATACATCGCTTCTGGGCAGACGTTCGGAGGGCGGCATCCTAATATCCTGCACGCAATTCCCAGCTTATGGGGCTGTTCCTTTGGACCATCCGGAAGTCGTGTATCGTCGCAGAAAGGGGCCGCCACTGGTCAGCCGCTCTAGGCTTGTTGATTGCGGCGAACCGGGATCGATTATGTAGAGCTTGGTGGCATCTATAAAGCCGTCCTTGGGAAGCTTTTGGGTTGGGACGCGAACGTAAGTGTGCAAAATGAAGCTCGAAAGAGGCACACAATATGAACAAGAGAAAGAACGTACTAATCTGGGACTGGAATGCCAAAACTACCCATGTGTTGTCATTTTGATGACGGGATTTCATAAGTGAAGCGAACATTCCTACCTGTACTTACCAACAGGTAACATGTTTTGAGGAATGTACATTTAGCATTGCACCGAAATAATTCCTCGACCCCTCGACTGCTCAACTGCGAAAAACCCGAAAGAAACATCAACGTGTATAGAATTTAGAGGCTCAAAGATAGTCCTGTTCTATCTCCCGAGTACTTACTCGATTATGGAGGGTCTATCGGCGAAGGAAAATGCAAGTGTAGAAGAAAGACGGAGAGGAAGGAAGTAAGAAGGAAATGGTTGCTTCGGTGGCCGTTTGATGCACCTAGTGCAATCCGGGCAATCTATCCGCCGCGACCTCCTAGCTTCACCCAACATCATACTCCGTATCCCCAGAGGAATGAATAAAACCCTAGGTGTGCTTTAATACAAGGAACAATGCATGGTATCCTGCATCAGCGTAATCCCGTTCAAGCTTAAGGCTTCCTATTCTGCTAGAACTGCCCCTTTTTACCCCTCCATGTCATGTGTGTTCGAGAGATGCTTGGAACAAATTGATACAAGTTAGAAAGAGTATCTTTAATGACAGACATATCCTACCTACTATGGGATTCAACAAGTTGATTCATCAAAGGGGCAAACATCGGCTGGGTATGAAATCGAAGCTATCACTTGAGCCTAACAAAGTGTTCAAACCCAAGGAACGCCGAAATGCAGCTGTTCAGTGCAAATAATTACCTCGCGTTCCTTTCTCAGGCAACCTCATCGCTGACAAGTTTATGACCGTGCTCCGGGGAAGAGCGGGGAAGAGTATCATAGGCTACTTGAAACTTGAGTAGTAAATTGCGGCCCGGGGTGTAGGTTTTTAGCTAATATGGCTAAGGTCCGCCGCAGCTGCGATGGACGTCCACCCGACCTGTATACTCCAATATCAAAGACACATTAGGAAGTGTTGAGGAATACAGTTATTCCATCAATGCAGGTCTAGTAGGAGCACCCATTGATCTGCACCCACTTTTAGGCTACGTCTCGCTAAGGCAATAGGGGCTCCAGGGGAAGCGAACTCTCCTCCCTAACCCCTTCCACCGAACTCGCCAAAACACCTGATCCCGATTTGGGGACTTTGGATAAAGACCTTGCAAGTTCCCGGCCTTTTCCCAGAACAGTGTGTCATTCAGTGCATAATAAGATTATCCTAACGATTCGTCTGATCTATTGGGAGTTGGTTGAAGGTTATGGACAGGTGTAAATTGAGAAGGGCTCATTTCTCCCCTCAACTTTTACATCGATCATGTAAGTCCAGAGCAGCAGCAAGTATTTCGCGTCTGAAATCACCCGTTTGAAGCTTTCCTAAATCCCAACAAGCCTCCTTTCGGCAGCTTTGCACGACTCGCGCCTTTTCATCAAATCCAAATATCCACACAACAATGGGAACTTCCCCGGTGTCAACGCAGCCATCGACTTGCAAGACTCAACCGGAAACATCATAAGGAAGTCAGCCTCCATAATGTCCTTTCCGCAGAGATAAGATCCTCCATGCGGTGATGTCTCGAGCTGACCCTCCAGGAACTCGAAGTGTGTTTCGAAGTTGGGGGTTAGAAAAACCTCATCGACTTTGCTGGTAATCATACGCGTGATGGGCTTGATGAAGAAGGGAAGGGGCGCTTCTTTTATGCCTGGGAAGACGTAAGCATTTGTGGTTCTCTAGATGCGTAGCTTTGAGCGCAATCTTGGTTTGAGCGAAACATACTCGACATAACGGCAGCAATCGCAACAAGACTCATTAAACTCCCCTCGGCGTAATGCATGAAGTACCGGTTCCTCCTAAACTCCTCGGATTCAATCCCGTTCCCTCCCTCGCCTCCTCTAGCTGGAATCAAATGCTTCCCAAAGTGCGTGCATAGGTACTCGAAAATGGCGCCAGACTCGGCGAGAACGAATGGTGCCTGGCCGGGAAGCTCAATTTCTACGGCTGGGGACTTTCCTAGAGGATGTATTTTCTTCAAGGATTCTGGAGCGAGTCTATCTTTGTTTCGCTTGTATGTCTTGATTTCATACTTGAGGTTTAGTTCCTCCAGGAGCACGAGAAGACGTTGGGCACGAGAGTCTTCTAGCCTGTATGGTATTTTAGATGTGTCCATGCTGAGTTATTGAAGGGAACGTGCCAGTGAACCGTTATCTTGGGGCGTGTCTGAGGTTCCCCTATTGAAGTCATCTCGAGAAACCCCTTGAAGAAGAATGGAGCAAGTCTTTGTAAGAACGAAAATTGTAACACCGCAGTAACTTTTCGAGTATAATAGACGGGGTGGGTGCCTGGTAACGAACACTCTAGAGACTCGCTGACTATTATATCAGCTGTTGTATAGCAAAGGAATGAGGTGCGAAAGAAACCCACACCTTCAAGATATTTATAGTGAGCCTGGCTTAAGGCGGAAACTTAGCTATATTTAGAATTGACATGCCACAACAACTCTCTTGGGCTCTATGCGGCGCTTTCGGCGTATTCGGCATCTTTACTAACCTCTTGGCATATTTAGTACCAAGGGTACGTGCCTGTTGGTTACACGGGTACACCCATTCACGCCTGCGAAGATCAAATGTGTGGCCCGGAATACTCGCGTTTGCATATTGGATGCACTCACGCGATTCTCGGACGAAGTCGAACAAAATCGAACGAAATTCTGTGATCTATGATTAGATAGTGTTACGAGGTGCCTGGAAGATGACATGCACTAAGCCCAATTAGGTCTCACTAGACCACCTCTCTCACTGATGACCAAGCATAGTCTGAGCAGTCACATATACTTCACTCTGTAGTTCAGCTTTTTTCTTCCTACTTTAGCCTGACAGCATTAGAACGAATTACACCCAAAACTAGGTCTGTAATGTTCTATACTAGTGCTCCTCTATTTCGCATACCTCCAATAGATGGTAGCCTCGACAGAAGCCTCCCGAAACGTATCCGCGTAGTAAGCTTACCTTAGGCTCTACTTTCAATTGAGAGATCGAATACGAGCTCTTTCTTGCATTATACTGCTAATCCAAATGGGCGAATCTGACTGCATGAACAACTACTTTCTAGTACCTTGATTTTGCCCCATGGTTGTTCATCCCAATTGACCGTGCAACTGGTAGCTGGTAGCCAGAAGCGGCGACGGAAAATGGCGACTCGCTCTGATAGTTACATTTGAGGCTCCGAATGCTTATTTCGTTGAATATATAGCAAAAAGAAACTGCCCACAACAGCAACCTTGGCGCCTTGGCACCTTAGCGGCATACGAAGCGCGATATACAGAGAAATCGATGGAGCGGAATTTATCGTGTAATAGGAAAGCTAAGCAATTAAAGAGAGAGAATCCCTATGGAGGTTGAAAAGGAGCCAAACTTGAATCATATATTACACTAAGATGAAGCATCAACTATGATTGCTTAAGCGGAGATTGATAACCCCATTTGTTTGCTGCTGTGACTTTATACAATATTCTACATTATGATGCAATAACCATTCCAAAGGATTAATTCTCCTTATTTTCTTTCCTTAAAGCGCGTTTTTGTCGTACTGCTTCCGCTCTTGCCTCCCTCTCCCTCTTGACCTCCTTGTTCCTCTTTGCCTCATACTTTTGCGCATCTTTCCTGCCTCTTTTCTTGTTCTGATCCTCCTGCATGGTCTTCCCGCTAGCGATGACCGGCGACATAGCGGCTTTGACTGGCTCAAGAGGCTTCAAAGCCACATTGATCATTTTCTTAAAGGCGCTTTTAGGAGCTTCTGGTGGTCGAGGGAAAGAAGAGCTGGCGTTTTGAAAGCGGGCATTGAGGTCTTGTTGGGTGAGAACAGGACTCTCTGAGCGCTTTATAGTGCCTTTGTAAGGAGACGGTGCTGATCCTTTGGGACCCGTCGTTGGAAGAGGGACCATTTTAAAGGCTTTTCTGAACCACGGTTGTCGCATCATGGTTACTTGGCCAAAAGATAATAGGCCCGTGACGAAAAATGATAGTTGGACGGACGCTGGGAGCCACCAGGTGAAGATGAGAGAGATGGCAGGGATACCCCACATCATACCAGCCAGCATTCCGGGGGTCATGGTGCTGACGCCTGTCTCACCACCTCTCTGTCACGACTGTCAGAATTCTTGCAATGGCAGCAAGCGGAAGGACAAAATGCTTACCCGTATAAGCCAATGCAACATACCTGATGTAGCCAAAGGAAGCAAGAAGTAGGGATCGGGAATAGTAAGATTCTGAAACCAAAGAATACCTCCTGTCTCCATACTAGGAACAGGGAGAGCAGACGCTGCCCTCAGGAATTTGAAGATACCAAACGTAGCAATTCCTCCAATTGCAGGCACGAATCCTTTAAGCATGGAAGCACCAGCTTTCTTCTGTATTGCGCTGATTTCGGTGTAATACTTAAGTACTGCCGTATTATCACCTCTTGTCTGAGCTTCTTTCATCTTTGCCGTGATTGGTGCGGTCAGGGGACCACATGATGCCATTCTGGCGCCATTGTCGGCCGCGTTAACATAGAGCTTGAAGAGAGCCACGCGCACCAGTAACGACGTAATTGCAATCGATACCCACCATGGAGTTCCTGTCAATACATGGACATGTTCAAGCACCCATTCCATTCCAGCTGTGGGACCCCATCCATAGTCCAATCCGAGGTCCTTGAAATATCCCAGGTAATGGGGCACATCGGCGAGGGATTCGACGGGATAGCCGGCAGAGAGGTCATCAAGAGAAGTAAGCGTAACAGAGTCGACGGAAGAAGCTGAGGAAGCGCTCACAGCGTCTGCTGGAGTATTTGTGGCCGTGGAGGGCGCGGGGATTGCAGATGCAGGGAGAGGGGCGCTGGAAGCAAAGCGGACAGCAGCACCATTTCGCATTAAAAAATTTGTCGTCGATAATCGAAAGGTTGAGGGCATTCGAGCCAGTGAAGAACGGGTCTGGGAAAGAAGTGGACTGCCTCTAATGGGCGCATTTTGATGTACAGTTGAAGAGAACTGCAGATGTCAAGTCAGGTTAGCATCTGTCTATGCTAATACATTGAAATTACTGGGGGTCTGGGAGGGTTACTTGTCTAGCAGAAGCAGAAAAGGGCTCTAATCTTCGTCTACCTATGCCAATGGCCTGGCCGGACCAGCGAAGAGTCCCTCTGCTGGCTAACATGTTGTCGTGGTTTACTTAAAAGTACAATGCGCGGCGGACGAGAGACGAGACGAGTCGTAAAATATTCCGAGCTTGCATAATCGCGACGGACATGCATAATCTTCACTAGCTAGCGCCATACTGAGGATGCATAAATACCTGTAAATACAGTACAGTTCTGGGGGCTTGAGGATGGGCAGAAGCTCAAGCAAGTCTTTACGAGTATACATTTGTGATATTACAGGTACAGGTACTGTAAAATACTTGACGATAGATAGGTATGTCAGAATTATATCACTTTGGTCTTTGGTCTCCACTACAAAGCTTAGGCACATGCTGTAGATACCGAGCTTTTGGGCGGAGTTCCTCATACAGTTCTATGCTTACAACCATGTATGGCTGGATATTATGTTTTTCTCTCCAGACCCCAAGTGGCAACTCCGTACGTATCTCGACCTATGTTTTACAACTCCCAAACTCCGATTGTGTATAGTTTTTATATCCCCTCATCTACCCAGTTCCTCATTCCATGCTTGTTAAATCTTCCAACTGCCCATCTCTTTTCCTCCGCTCAAAAGGATCATCTCGAATCTCGATACCCGGTCCAACTGAATGTGATGTCCGTCCGTTGGGGAAAACCTAAGTGTCTGTGTCAGCTAGATGCCCATGCTGAACGCGTTCCTCAACAGTTTCTAGATGGTATTGTTTGCACTACCAACAGGTATAATAAGACCTAGATGCACAACGTAGGACAACCTGTCAAGTGAGGAAATAATAGCAATCCTTACCTTTGTGCCTCCCCATCCTAACCTAAATGCTGCCTCGTGTGCAAAGAGCTCCCCAAATCCCAACATGAGCCCATTGACGAACGGCAGAAAAAGGTTGATTGCTGCTCCTCGTAGAAGCCCCCAGATTGTAGGCGGAGTATACAATATCATATTTGGGGAGCTGGAGGAAGATGGCGGAGAAGGAGAGAGATCGTCATTATCGTTGCTGGAATACCTCTCCGAATCGGAAGGAATGGTCATTGATGATTCGGTCAAAGGGTTGTCTGAAGACATGATGGGAGTCTGAAAGGCTTGCTGAAGACAAACAGATATAGGCCTCGAATGTGATGTGTTTGTAGTGGCATAAGACAGCGTTCGGGATCTTGAAGCTGTTGATATTGAATTTAGTACCGTATTGGCGGGAAATTCCGCTCGGCAGCTTGACGGGCGCGGAAGCTTGGCGAGGGGTACGTTCCATGAGCTGCCTTCTCTTAAACATATAATTATTACCAACAACAACACCGCAGACAGACTCAAAGACACGATCAAAAGCACCCACGACATCAAATAAGTACGCCCTTGACTTGTACAGCTAGACATCACTATTATGGCGGATAACACCAGCCATGACGAGCTTATTTCTGAGTTCTGCAGCCTAACCAGCGCCTCCTCTACAGATGTATGTTCAAGCTTCTCACTTTTCGAGACAGCTTTTATCTGACCTGCTAACACGATATTCAATAGGCCCAACAATACCTGGCAGCAAACAGGTGGGATTTGTCAGGTGCGGTTGCTGAGTACTTCACTGCACAGGAAGAAGGCATCGCGGGAGCACAAGAAGGCGGGGAGGAAGATCCACAAGAGGCCGAAGCATACACAGGTCCCCGAACTCTGGACGGCAGACCTGCACCGGCGTCTATCCCAACTGTTGCTTCAAGCTCGAGAGCTGCTGCTCCACCAAAGAGAGGAGGTATTGCAACACTAGGATCAATAGGCCAATCTTCAGGCGGTGGAGGCCATGGCCACGCACACGACGATGACGATGATTCTGATGATGAGGATTTCAACCCAGCTGAGCAGCCAAGAGATCTATTTGCTGGTGGTGAGAAGTCAGGTTTGGCTGTTCAGGACCCGAACAATAGAAATGATCCCAGAAAGGTTGTGAATGACATCCTGAAGAAGGCGAAAGCGTAAGCTTTACTTCCACTCAGCCTCATGGTAAATGCTAATATGAGACAGAAATCCTCCGAGATCTGGGGGTGGAGAATCCTCTGCCTCTGCCTCCCGCTTCCGCGGCTCAGGCCAAACCCTCGGTGGCGACGATACCCCTTCCCAAACCATTCCCGACCCTCAACCTCGGGCACGAGACACAGGTCCAGTACAAACACGAGTTCTACATCTCTGGGAGGACGGTTTCAGCATTGAAGATGGCGAGCTCCGCCGCTTCGACGACCCCCAAAATGCCGCCGAACTCCAAATGATCCGCCAAGGCCGCGCTCCCATTCACCTGATGGGCGTTGCATCAGAACAACCAGTCGATGTCCAGCTCATGAAGCACAATGAAAATTACAAGCCCCAACCCAAAGTCTACAAGCCATTCTCCGGCGGAGGACAACGATTGGGCAGCCCCACCCCAGGAGTCTCCTCTTCATCTACCACCATGACCTCTACCCCGGCTCCTGCTCCAGCTGCAGCCACATCAACCAGCACATCCGCCCCCGAACCCGAAATCGACCCCTCAGTACCAACCGTCTCCCTCCGAATCCAACTCGCCAACGGCACCCGTCTCCCCGCTCGCTTCAATACCACCCAAACAATCGGCGACGTCTACGAATTTATCGGCCGCGCTTCAGACGCCGCGAGACCATGGGTTCTGGCTACGACATTCCCGAGCAAGGATCATACTGATAAGAGCTTGGCGTTGGGTGATGTTGCGGAGTTCAAGAGGGGTGGAACGGCGGTTCAGAAGTGGACCTAATGATCTCTTTTGAATTGAACATAGAGCTGATATCATGGCGATGAAAGAACGGATGGCATTTGCAAGCTTGATTTCAGGCGTTGGGGTGGATGGATGGGCCTTATGCATACCGATCTTGAGATTTTAGAAGCGATAGACGTTTGGGCTTTGCAGATATAAAACTCAATTCCTGGACCTTTTTATAACTGGCTTACCCTGGGTGAGATACCATATGATATTGTTTTCCACTAGTGTGGTTCCTATTTTCTGAAGGCTGTGCAGTTCCGCATGTTGTTTCTGCCGCTTAGCGTGTACTTGTTACTTCACATTCCTTATTCTTGTCAGAAATCCATTATATCCATATGGTATGTTAAACTACCTCGTCACACGTGAAGTGGTTTGTACCGTGCGCCTCGCTCGGGCGACCTAGAGGCCATATTCACGTCTAGGAAATATTTCTTCTTTGTGATTTATTTCCTCTGAACCGTATTTCTAGTGGCAGTATAGAACTTGTTATATATCACTAGTAGCAATAACATCGGATTTCATATACTTCGTATGGATCCTCACTACTGTATAAGTAAATGATTTATCTTCGACACGGAAAATCGTAGTAGGGCAACAAGAGATGCTTGATGGCATGTATTCTGAAAGGGTTTTCAGAGTAGTACGTACGTTTTTCGGAGCTGGTATAGTATGTATGAAGGCTTGGAATGGCACGAGAAGGATTTAAGGCATTAAATTGCCTAAAAAGGGGCTTCTTTTTGAATAAGGACATGTAGAATTACCTGCAAGGGTCACGGGCATGATCATGTGATTATACCCTCTATGGCATGTACGGACATATTTACGGGATTGTAGATTGGAGCGGGGTCGACTTGGGGGATATTCTCGGATTATTATACAAAGTGGGTGTCAGATGCGTCATATATCCGTTTTGAATTTGGGTATGTACTAATGTATAGATAGGGGTGGAGAAAACCGATGTATACCAGATATGAATTTGGTCATGTCGGGAAAGACACAATCTTGTAGGATTGCGCCTACGCGAATTATTAAGGGGCAAGATTTATCAATTCTTAGAATGATCGATTAGTCAGAGCTCGTAGAGTTTGCACCCTATTTATTTAAACAATTCTATAACTCCCAGCACTGCCACCACCTATCTATCCCTTCCCTCATCAAGCCTCGTCGCCCTCCCCTGCCTCAACAACTCCTGCGCAGCAAACATATCCTGCTCATCACTCGCATCCTCGTCATCCTCATCGTCATCCTCATCATCGCTACTTCCCCCGCGTGCATCCCCAGTAGCGTCACGGCGCAGCCTGTTACCAGTATTCTCACCATCTCCCGCGCCCGGCTTCCGCTTCTTCTCAAAGTCCTGCGTATGTGCGTCTGCGATAACACTCGTGAACGTCCTACTAGGGGCTCTGTGTCTTAAATCGCCGTCCTGATCTTGCGCTTCCAGCACGCCGCTGGCATAGCTTCTGTGCCTCTCGAGACTGGTCGAGATTTGTGCCGCCTGCCCTTCTGCCGTGTGTGTTTCCTGGCGTTGTAAGTCCTCCTCTGACTCCGTAGGTATGGAGTAGGGAAGCGGGACGTCGCGCGAGGCTTTGAAGCGCGCGACGTTTGCGCAATGTTCGTTCTCGACGCGGAAGAGCGTCCAGACACCTCGGCGTGTGACTTCGGAGAGGGCGACGAGGAAGGAGACCATGGTGCTGTGTTGGAGGCTGTGAGTGTAGATTGCGTAGAAGATCCAATTGAAGCGGAGGATTGGGTCGAGAATCATGGCGCCGTAGTACCACCATGCGCTCTTAAAGCCGCGGACGTCACGGAGTAGGCTTTTTGAGGCGTTGGGTTGAAGGAGTGACCAGTCCATTAAAAGATCCCATATAGCTAGATGTGTGAATAGAGGTATTAGAGCAGGGAGTTTGAGAACTTACAGCAATAACAAGCGTTGATGGCGGCGAATGTTGAAAAGACTGCTAAGTGGCTCTTGCTATGATTCATTCGATACATACTTAACGTGACATAGTACATTATAGTCATTGAATATTTTCCACAATTCACGAGATGAGGGAAAACATTCCGTGTGTCGTAGTAACGTCTCAAGCATTGCAATGCTCGCCATATACCAGGAAGTGTCGAGAAGAAACCAAGTAGTCTCGAATGTGACGAATTACATTGGCTTGGATTGTCCCAATAATGTGCGTACAAACAGAAGAAAAGTTCAATGTTCTACAAGATGTTAATGGAGTATCAAAGCTGAGTAGGAGCTGATTATTACACTCATGAAATATGTCAGAGAGCAATACATGTCTCCTAGGAAAAAGTCCCGAAACTCCACAGGGTATAGTCCGGCCAGAAGCAAACGCCACTAAACAGGTCAGCAAGGTCTGGTCGGTGGATTGGGGAACTTACATGCGAGTAAACAAACCACTTCCGACTTCGGTGAAACATATACGGTCCAGGAAAGAAGATGATAAGTATGGTGACAAAGATCAAAATTACCGGATAATATATGTACATTTCAGGCGCTCCGTAACGAGAAAAGTTGACCCAGACAAACAATCCAAGGAGAAGTATAAGGAATGAAGGGAATTCGGCCAACTCTCTCCAGTCCAAGTTGTGCCGAGGATCAAATTCGAAGACAAAGGCGTAATTTATTTTGTGTCGAGCCCAAACTCTGCAGTCCAGGCAGAACCAGCAGAATAGATAAAGAGCAAGAAAATATCCACCGTAGATTTGCAACAAATAACTGGTCTGCATCACTATGGTGGGGTCTGAGTGTCGCAACAGATCACGCCCATAGATGATGCCTTGAATAGAAAATACGGCGCCAATTCCAATCAGTAGGCCGTTTTGGAATGCACTGCGAGACTGGTCCTGTGGTCGTCCGGAGGAGCTCCTTAGTTTTCCTGTCGCGATCTTGTGGTTGCCTCGCTCAAAATATCTGGCGTACAAGTCTTCGACTGCGTGGATATAGCCATCTAGAACATCACTATTGACAAACCAAGCTTTGTTGACTTTCTCAGACATGTATCTGAGGGGCGGATGCGCATTGACGGCCTTGTCATACTTTTTGTTAATCTTACGGAACGCTGTGCGATTGAGCAGAGCGTATGACTTGAGCAGCTCCATACCCCGATAGAATTCTTGTAGCGCAAGCTTGAGCTTTCGTTTTGCCGTCCGGTATGGGACCTCATCAGAATAGTGAGGCCGTCGGATATAGTCGCGATCCTGGTCCAGGATTTGGGATGGCTCTTCCTGATTCTTAGCTCGCAGCTCAGGCGAATCCATCATGTTTTGCAGAGCTTTCGAATTCGATCCGGGGTGAGGCCCGAAAGCCTTTGCTTTTGCTTCCCCGATGAATCTATCCAAAGGGTTGAGCCATGCTTTCAAAGGGTCCTGTGAAGTTGGCCGACTTCCATCTCCATCTGTAGATTGGACATTTGATCTCGAGCTGCTAAAATTGAATAAAGTTCGCTCGTCCTCCTTCCGCGTAGCTTTCGCCTGTTGAGCTAGCATAACCTCCTCGATTCTGCGATTCCTCATCTCGTGCAATTGCTCACGTAAAGCACTTAATCTTTGCCCGGCTTCGTCTTCTTTCGACTTGTAGAAAGTCTCGACTTTGTCCAGTTCTCTGTCCATGAATTTGAAGAACCCCTTCTGTTTGGATCTCACTTGATCCAGCACCGCCATATCCACATCTGATCTATGAGATTCAATTCTTGTTGCAGGACTTCCATCTCCATTCATAGACATCATTCGGCGCATCGATGCTCTCACACTGTACGTTTGTGGCATTCGGTTTCGAAGAGAAGCAAACGTGGAGCTTCGAGGGGGCGGGGTGATGGGCCCAACTTGATATGCACCTTGCGCTGCACTCATTGAAGCGCTTTGGGTAGGTTGCAGAGGATTCTCAGGCTCGTTCTCAGGTTCGTTCTCTGGGGTTCTATTTCCCGCAGGAGTGTCGGGAGATATTGCGGGCTCGGGGAGTTCAAAAGGGTTTGGCCTTGGTTTCGTTGCAGGAGTCGGAACAAAGCTGCCATAATGTAGATTGTGTTTATTGGCTGAACTGGCTGAACTGGAAGGAGATTTAGCTTTTGGAATTGGCGCTGGGGACGTCTTTCTCAACGCTGCAAAAGGGTCTGCAGTCGATTCTTCCGAGCCTGATCGAGTATCTGCCCCCAGAGCGGCTGGGGTTATATGTAGAGACTCGCTAGGCTCAGCAAATTGGCGCTCAATTCTGCGGAGGGTAGAAGGACGCCTTGTCCTGGCAGTAGCAGGCGATGTGGCTCCGTATAAGCTGGTCATTCGAGGCGTCTGGTCGGTAGGACGTGGTCGAGGTGTGGCGTTGACTCGATTCATGGCTCGGGCGACGGCCTTGACATGTTTCTTGCCCGCCTTGTAGTCCATGTATTTGACGCGCCATTCTGGGGATACATTAGCTATGGTACTATGGTAATTGCTACACGGTTGAAGCCTTGTTACCTGGGACGAGGTCCTGTTCTAATTCTTTGGCAAACTTCATGACGACGAACAAGGCTAAGAACTAGCCTTGCGTGCTGTGCTGTGCTGTGCTGTGTTGTGCGTTAAAAAGTCCATGGGAATATGGAAAGAGAGATGAACAGGGCAGTTTGTCGTCTATGCCGAATTGTGTTTGCTCCCCAAAGGATGGGCATGCATAGGAGAGAGAATATCCACGGCAATCATTAGCTACTACTATTGGGCGAGGGCGAGGAGGGCAGGCACGTTTCGGTGCCCGGTTGGGCTCGCCTTTGTACGGCTAGCTAGAGAGACTATTTGCGCTAGGAATATCACAATTTCCTACTCTCCGGAGTCCGACCTGTCTTTCGCAAGGAAGTGCCGTCTTTTCAGTACAACCACTGATTCTATCTCCAGCATCGAAAACGATTGAACTTCTTCTCGTGCTTGTCACAGCATAGTTCTCCTGGCTCTTTTTTCTCACTAGCGTCGCATAAACTACAACCCAACTGGCCTTGAACCTTTAGATAATTTTAGATGGTAACATATGGAGCCTACTTTGCGTATATCCAAGTCTCTTTCTTTTCTTTCCACCGATATCCACCGCCACCCTTTTTATATGTCCAAAATTCATGTCTTTGACGTCTCGGCTTCCCACGACCATGATAGCACCGTCCCTTATGTCCCGGCATTCTCTTGGTAAACGTATCACACTGCGAACAATACCGAAAATCGCGCCCCTTCCCATCTCTAACCCATCCCTCCAACCTCTTCCACAGCGGCTTATTGAAACATCCGCAATGATCTTGGTATGCCCTCACTTTGCAAGACCGAATACCAGGTCTACCAAGGGACTTCTGGACCTCGGCGACAATCCCTGAGGGATCTCCCCCCTCTTGGAGTACTTTGCGGCGCTGGTCTTCTGCTTTTGAAAGGTGGTGGCACTGGAAGCGGTGGGCGTGTTTTTCTCCGTAGTCGTTTAAAAACTTTGTTTCGCCGCAGAGATGATGATTGTCAGGTTGAGTAAGGGGAATCTTCTGACTGTCTGTTTCGTGGACATCAGAGTCAGGGCTGATCTCGGGGATAAATGAAAAGAGGCGCTTCGAAGCTAGTCTGAGACAGACTTTGTCGTTGCGCGAGCACTTTTCGAGGATTATGCGCTGGATCTCAAGGGGTATGTCGAGGAACAGGTTGATGAATAAAGACATTCTGCTTGCCGGACCGATGTACGAGAAAGCGTATCAACCACGGCGTGATTGTTGTCAAAAGAGATGGAAGTACTTCTTACTTCCTTTCAAGCTCCTGAGGGCTGTTGCGTTCTTCAAATATGCGTGTCGCCATTTCGACATGAATCGCGAAAGCTACACGATATCATAAGACCCGCTTGGCAGTAGGCAGCGTTGCTAGCCTTTTGCTCAAAGAGGATTCATTTCAGGCTGAACTTGATACAAGAAGCTGCGGCTGGTAGGCAGCAGTCAGGTGATACCGCGCGTGGAGACAATGCCAAGATAAATCTATTTTCGTCAACTTCACTACAATCTCTCTCCTACTATGTTTTTGTTGTTCACGTCTCAGAGGACAGAACAGATGAGTCAAGTGTTTTTTCTTGCGAATATTATACCTTTGTTTCTGGCCTGTTAAGGGGCGAGTACAGCTCAAGGTCTTGTATTTAGTACATAGGACAAACGCAGCCAAGGAAGCTGTTCTTGGGGAACAAGCAAAAGTATACAGTTTGTGGGCGGTGCGCAAGTGATGCCACACGTGACATATTCACACATGTTGGTACCATGACATGGCCGCCTTCCCACGAAGATGGATAGTGGCTTTGTTTCTCTGCAGCTTTCTTGGCAGAACAAGAAGTAGAGTCAGATAAACAAGCAACAATCACAGAACAGGAAAATGAGTACCTGTACAAGCATGCTAAGATGTGGTTATATTACCTTCGAATTCTATATCAATTAGAGGCTTTCGTTACTTCATATCACAACCGCCGATTCGACATAAAAATCAACAGCTATGTGCAGAACATATCAAGCCCATTTCGGTATATGTGACCATCATCTCATGCTACCATCCACCAACATCGTCAATGGAGAGCCTGAAAAATGGAGCAAAACTTATCATTGCCCAAAGTACCCGTCCTGTGGCACTGAGCCTGAGTCTGTCGAATTCGCCCAGTTCAGTCACTGCCCTTCATGTCTTGCGCACGACGTGCATCATAGCATGTACCATATAACACCCGATATAAAAGAGAAAGTAGAGCGGCTGCTCAGTCTGGCTACTGAAACAGATGAACAGTACAGAACTTTCCCAAACGAGGTCTATGGCAGTGTTCTAGTGGAGGGCGAGCAGGAGCACATCTACGATTCACACAACCCTTTCGAATTTTGTTGCAGGTTTCCATCCAACCAAGGATATTTCATCAACAGCATTCAAGCCCCACTTATGCTATACATCTTCGATAGAGACACACCAGATTTGACACCCGGTCAAAATTCCCTATACTATCAGCTTCGCGTCGCAGATATACTATTCAAGATAGACAAGGAAGAATCAGAGAAAGCTCTTCGAGACTCTGTAGGTGGCGAAATGATCCGTCGTTTGAACACAATCCTGACGCCGGTAGCTCCTGAGGCGGACGACGACAAAAATTGTCCAATTTGCAAAGAACCGTATGGGGAGTCTCTCCAAGAAGGGGAACCTCCTATGCGGCTACCATGTTCGCATGTTGTAGGCCATCAATGCATCGAAGCCTGGGTAGAACAATGGAGTCCAGGGCGTCCGTTGTGGGTGTGTCCTTTATGCCGAGGGGAATTCCACCTTTTGACTCCGTGGGAGCGAGCTGCGGGTATCGGTGTGTCGGAGGAAGAATCCCCTGCGCCTCCAAACACCTGGTGGGGTGTTTTGTTTGAGGCTGTTTGGTCCCAGTCTGAAGCAGATGTGCAGGAGCAGCTAAGATTGCACAACGAGCAGATACGGCAGCTCTATGCTGAGCACGACGAGCGGATGCGGGGGCACGAAGAGCAGAGACGGGAGAACCAGGTTCTACACGACGAGCGGATGCGTGTGCTCGACGAGCTGAATAGGGAGGACCAGCTTATACACGATGCGCGGATGCGGGCGCTCGACGAGCAAATGCGGCGGATGCAGGTTGTGCACGACGAGCGGATGGGGGTGCTCGCCGAGCGAAATAGCGAGGTTCAGGCTTTTTCCGACTTGGGACCGCGGGAGCAGAACGAGCAGAGGCATTTATTCGACGAGCGTATGCGGGAGTTTGAGACGCAGCTCTTGCAGTACGAGTAAGCTAGTCCTTGTGGAGCTAAGAATTCCCTAAGAATAAAATAACCTCAAAACTACTAGACAATCTACAGATACTCGTGTGACTTAGAAACTGATATCAGTGCAATAATAACTAAATCATCGTTGTCGTTTGCAGTGAAAAGCAGTGCTCGTAATATCCGACTGGTTGAAAAAGATGCTTTCAGCCTGAAGCCAGCGGGCCGCGGCTCCCTCTGGTATAGTATGGATCACGTACGAGCTTCAGTCTTCCCTTCGGGATTGAGGGGACAGGAAAGATTGGTAGGTATTACTATCATAGCTAAGTAAGACATGATTTCTCGCCAGGGAACACTTCCATCAGGTTTTTCCTTATTTCTGCTATATGTAACGCGCAAGATCACTTTGGCTTATAATCACTACTTGTCTTCATAAATGCATGCCCTAAAGCAAGTGCAATATCGGCAGTAAAGTATTAGCAAGTTATGATCAAGATCAGAATGATATATGTATATGAAAACTCATCAGGCGAAAGACTCAGCTGGCCGCTACCAGGAACGCAAAGTCTGGTTAGAATTTACATATCACATGTTCCTACACATTATATATCATGTAAACTTTTTACCTCGGGAAAAACTTGTATTTCGAATATCATATCAAACTCTTACTATCACACAAATCTAAACAAAGTAGAATCTTTCTTAGAAGTAAACAAAGGTCACTCACCCACCTCCTTATTTGAAAGACTCCGTTTTGCTATGGTACTCATCCTTTGACTAAACCCCGTCACCTCGAGAATACCTTCGTTGAGCCTGGCCAGCAATCGCAATGTCGGCACTCGCTGTCACAGACGGGGCATATACGGATGACTTCAACCTTACCACGGCCCGTCGTCTTGATCTCAGACGCGACTTCGGTCTCAACCTTCGTTTTTGACTTGATCTTCACTATTGACTTGATTTTCGGCCTTTGTGTAAGTATCTCGGTCTTGACTGGCTTTTCCATCCTGACCGGCTCCGTAGTCGTGCTTCTCTCCCTAATCGGAAGGACTAAGGTTCTCTCCCTAATCGGAACAGCGATGAAGTTAAATATAACTGGCCTCCTAGTTCTGACCGCCCTTTTCGGTTGTACCTTTTCCCGGATCGAGAAAGTCGTCTGGCTTTTGACAATGCTTTTGGTTGCGTCTGGGGTTTGGGATGCTGGCAATAAATCTGGCAAGCAGTCTGGCTTCGAGCAGTCTAGGGGCGGCTCAGCACTACCGACGTTGTCATTGCGGATGGGTGCCATGTCTATTTTCTGCTTGACTACCTTCATGGCAGGCATGTCGGTTGGTTTTGGAAAGAGTGGTTGGATTCGATGTGGTGGGTTGGCTGGATCGTGTGGAGGGTCAGAGTTTACTGTTGCACAGATTCGACAATGTAGCCAAGTATAGTTATTTCACAAACACTGTTTAGACCTGAATTTTGTTGTTAAACTATTCTATGCTCTGTTTCAGACGCTGTTTGTGCTAGGGACCAATGTAGGCATAAAGGTTATAGCCGTGCTGGAATTCCCGAAACAGTTAAGTACAGCTTTATGTAACCCGATTTTCCAGACCTTGCAATTGCTTTTCTTTGCATTATCGAGGCATCTCTTTCTTTGTTCAACCTACCACGTCCGTATAATCCTACTTTTAGTCGTCCGAAAAGTTGGCGGCGCGCCGTTGATTTAACTCTTCAACTTTATTTCTAAAAAGCTTCTAGACAATACGTAAATCAGCCACTACATAACATAATTTCCCGATACCTTAAACGTAAGCGTGCGTTGTGCAATGACCCCAAAGCCTCCTTGGTGTACCGTCAAGAAAGAAATCAAGTTCTTTCAGCTGTGTACTGTAATAATATCTCGAGCCCGTGCCTCAGACTATGGCTGTTATTCTGGGATCAGAGTGAAACCAAATTCAAAGCATAAGCATAAGAATTCTTTATTCTCAGCTCAAGAACGTGAGACGTTCCATTTCACTCATGGATCTATCTCCCTGGAACCTGATTCACGAGTGAACCGGAACAGATACAGTGTATTGACCCGACAGCCATTATATTGTTTCGTTCTTTGACCGGTGTGTCGAGAGATAATCACTTGAAACCTGAAATTGCTTGTGTACTTTGTATTTAAGGGTATATTCAAGCGTCGTGAGAAGACAAGTGACAATCCTGGGCGGACCCCGATAACCAGCTTCGAACAGACATTTTTACCCATACGTACTTCATCCCACAACATCAAGCAATCTTTTTAGACCTACGTATACTTCTGCATTGCAACTCTCAACCAAAACTTCCATCCCCATTCGGCTTATATTCTCAACCATACAAAGCACCATTTTCGTTACCCGTTCGATAAATTAAAAAAGCCGCTATGTCACTCCACATTTCTACTATGCCGGATCCCACAATCATCAGGGAAGAAAACCCCATCCATGTCATTGGCGGCAAGCTTCCTATCCTTGGCCAAGGCACAGTCACGATTTCCGCCAGCATCAGCGACTGCTTTCGATTTAGAATCGCAGAATCGGCGGATTTGGTTCGGAATCAAGAACCCATTCAAACGTGGCCGTCTCTCCAGCTATATGTGGACCGGCAACGTGGTTTCTTCTATCTCCTTGAAGATACCTTGAATGTTTCAACCCCTCAAATCCATATTCCTACGGTTGTGGTCCCTTCTGTGCTTGATCAATTCACAGCACTTAAAGAACAATTCGCAGGAAGTCGAGCTACTGTTGAAAGCAAGCAAGGCAGTAAAGACCACATAGCTGAGTATCATCGAGGTTCTTCCGAGATGATGCATATGATCCCCGCCATCAAGGAAATACCCTTGATCGATCCCGGCAGAGAAACAACTTACTGGTTATCAATCGATAGTAAGAATGGGTTTCTCAGGTACGGGAAGAACTTTAGGAGCAAATCTATGACCTTGTTGGAAGTGGTCCTCAAGGAGCGAGACGAACAGGCAGGTCTCAGAGTTTGGAAGGATTCGAGTACATATGCCTGGCTTGAGAAAGCCGAGTATGTAGACTTCACTGTCTGGGGGACCAATGCCGACCAAGCAAAGCCTATCCAAATGACGATATCGAGATTGCCTATTGTGTCAGACATATCGCCAGTCGTTAAACCTAGCAATGAACTCCAAAGTATCAGCCTTCTCGAACATGGAAAATACGCGGGACGCAATGAACTGCCTATTCCATGCCAGCAACTATACGATCGAATCTCGTGGAAGAAGTTGAATGATGATGACTTCCCTGATTTCACGCAAGCGATCCAACGCAGCTGTAACACGAGGGGCCTTTGGGCTTATGAGAAGTTGAATCAAAAGTTTCATCAGTTTGGACAAACAGAACACAAGATGACATACCTTCGCATCACATTAGGAAACCATGGGGTGAGTCGCAGAAACAGAAGTTTCCATAGAAGTGAGAACTAATCCTCGGTCTCTCTTTAGAATGACTCTCCCGGTATACCTCAGGTGCTCGAAATATGGCCCGGCGGGCACTATTCTCCCATCCACGATCACGGAGACTCATATGCCATGATCAAAGTAAGTACACAAGTTGCTTCCCATACAACACTTTTAAAACAACGCAGGTTCTACATGGAGAGATAGAAGCATCATTTTACGATGACCTGTTTAACGAACGTATGACGGAGAAAGTGGTCCTCGGCAAAGAAGACATCACTTGGTTGGGACCTGAAAATTACCAAATCCACAAACTTCACAACATCACCGACACCGTCTGCTGCACCCTACAGTGCTACAAGTATGCAGTGGCTTTTTATCAAATCACAAATCACCATCTAACTGGAAAGCAGGTACGGTGAAGAAGACAATGTCCGCGACGAATTCTTCCACTATAAAGGCGAGAGTTTGCCAGTAGCAAGTAGAGATCTCAACAGGAGGCAGGTTGTCGGATTCGGTAACACAGATACATCGATAGCAAGCCTATATGAACCCGACTACACGTCTAGAAGCAGGACGAGGCCGCTACCAGACCGTCCCAGGCAGGCTGTGATATCGAAATCCACCCCCAACAGCGACGCAACGTACTACGACTTCAGGGATTTCATACGCAAAGAATGGGACGATCGTTCGACAGAAGAGCTTGAAACAAATGCTTGGTCCTCATACGTCGATGATAGACGTGAGGACTTTATATAACACATGTCTTCTAGTGCTTGTCGTCGAACAAGGACGTGAACTCAACCCATGCCATCTCCTCTTCCTCCTCATACTCTCTACCGCAAAGCTGGTGGTGAGGATTGAAGGCGAGTGAACTTGAAACACGCGGATGAAATTCAGATCAAGGGATCTGTTGGATCAAGCCTTCGACAAAGACTCTGGGAGCTACTTGCAGGATTACTCATTCAAGGCTAGACGTAAATACCTGCTGTTTCGAGGCTGCTCGATATCTAACAAATCCCAATAAGAGAAACTCCAATTCGCAACTCCACACGCATACATACATACATCTATTGATTCTATTTCATTTCATTCCATTTTTTAATGCTTATCCTCGTATGCAAAACGGTCAAAGTCCCAAAGAGTCAGAGATCGACTTTCTTTCTTTCCAGTAATGCTGAGAAAGAAAGTGCAGAAAGGTCCAGCTATCCGCACGCCCTCCCATCGCCACAAGCCCGAGACAGTCCCCAAGCCCAAATCCCATGAAATGAATGCAAGCCTCAACGCCCATCCCATCCCATCACATCCCCTCCAGCAAATTCGTACGCCCGCCAGCTAAATGAACTACAAAACACCTCCTCGTCGATGCTTGTGCAAATGTCTCTTACGAGCAGATGGCGCCGTCACGGTAACTACATCTTCTACCCACAACACCTCCACGACATCCTGGCCCTTGGTCGCGTATTCCGTGCTGAAGTAGCTCTGGCTCGAACCCGGACTCTGCGGTGCTGGTGCGGGGGTGACGGCCGGTGGAGAAGGAGAGGAGGATGGCGTGGTGAGGGTACTGGGACTGCTTACTTCGGTAGCGGGGTCGGCACTGCTCTTTGCGGCGAATAAAGCACCGGGTGCTTGATGAGAAACACTTGCCGCACTGCTGCTAGGCTGGGCACTCGACGTTGACGTCGACGTGCTGGTTGCGGGAGCACTTGAGACGGCAACACTAGAGATGGGAGATGAGGGTGAGGAACTGGAAGAGGCGGCTGGTGCATCCGAGGCGTAGCCCGTCGATACGATGGCTGGGTTGCCGGGTAGAGTGGTGGCGCCACCACTAACGACGTCTTTGGCGAGGGGGGCCGGGATGTTGGATTCTGTGATATTACACGAGGTTGATGTGTCTATCGGCTGGATGGTGAAGAGAGGGCAGTCTTCGATCTTGCCTGAAAGGTTGGTGCATTGGTTCGTGGCCTCTTGGAGGAACGCCTCGTCCCAGCCCATGATGAAATCACCGTGGTAGCCGTTGCCTATGGGATGTTAGATAAATAGCTAGTCCACAGGGCAGAAGATATTACCAGTAGGATCACCGTTTGCAATAACAAACTGCCCAGCGGTGTCGGCAAAGGCACTTGTATCCCAGATGGTCTCGAAGAACAGTGTGTTGAGGCGAATAGGAAACTCTGGTGGACAGTCGCCTTCCCCTACCAAACTCGGGTATGCCATATGGCTCTTCTTGTCTTCGGGCGTGGGCTTGCCATTCCAGCAACTGGGGAACATGAGCTCAAAGCGAACACCGCTCTTACAGTGGGCATCGAGATAAGCCTTGTCTGGTAGGGAGTGGCGATACAGAGAGCCTTCTGTTGCGCCAGGGTTGGAGTAGTCGAGGCAGTTGAATCCGAGGGCGGCTTGACGTTTAAATGCTTGGGTGTTGTAAGGCTCGACGTTCCAGTTGGATTTGTCGACATCGGGGACAGGGTACTTGAACTCGCGTTGATTGGTGTCACCAGCGATCATCTCGAATCCGTGTGGAAAGGCGGTGACATTAGTCGATCCGGCATTTGTGCGAAGTAAATAATACCTAAGTGACTGTTAGTAAAGGTTTTCATGGACTTGCCCTCGAATCGCATTGATAAGCTGGCGAATCTAATATCCACAAAAGGATGTAGTTTTCGAGGTTGGGGTTGCATGGCAAAGGGGTGGGCCCACGTGCCCGTGAACCCCACGACAAATGAATGGATAACGTACGCAAGCATGCCTCCAACTTGATTGACCAGAGAGAACTCGCTGGTGGCCGAATTCTGGAAGTATAGAGCCGGGGTCCAGTATGCCGACTTGTCTTGGGCAACCTGACATGATGTACAATCACCAGCCAGGAGTTCCGCTGTACCTGCAGAGTCCGAGAAGCCTAGATGGGGAGTCAGCAACAGAGACCGCAGCGATTCTATTCATGTTGGAGATCTATGAAGAATGGGACGACCTACCGGAGGAGCCATGGATGGCATGCATATGTTCAGATATAGTTCCGTAGTACTTGAGAGGATCGAGTCGGGCAAGACCAGAGACAACACACGGCATGCGCCAAAAGGCATTGGCATGAACAGAGAAGAGTAGAAGGGTAGTCGCCTTCAAGGCGAGAGTTGAGAACCGCATGGCGAGTGCGACAGGGAAACTGATGCTGGAGGAGTTGTTGCGGGGGAGAGAAAATATCTGGATTGCCGTAAGGACTGTATGGGGTCAGTGGTTTTACGATGTTTTCTGAAAGTTGAAGGTGGTTGAGGCAATCGAACGCTGAGCGAAGGATGTGTTTTGATGTGTTGTGATTGATTTGCCAGAGAGGGCGGTCTCCTTCGGTCTATTCGAGGCTATTCACAGCACCTCAATGTGAATGTGGAGGCGTACCGAAAACTCTTCCAGTCGGTCCAATGACAGTTGATTGGCAGAACTTCTTTCATCCAACAATTCCTCCTGTCTGAAGCAGATTGCGATAATTCCCCTCCTTATAACCCACGGCAAGTTCCAATTCCCCGCTGCTTTCCGCCCCACTTCTCCAATATCCCCTCAATCTCAAATTGAATCTCTATTGTGTCTCGGAGTCTGCTATTCAACTCCGTTGCTAGCTAGGGACAAAGATGGTGTTCTTCCCTATGTTATCGCCCCCAGCGCTTCTTCTGTGAAATGAATGTCGAAACTAAGCAAGGAAGGATCCCACGATTGGGTATATAAAGCGGAGGGGAGATCACAAACAGACGCACGCACAAACGAGAGAACACATTGAGTGCGGGCTCTAGAGTTGGAGTCAGAGCTGCGCTACCGTATGAATGGCACCATCAGCTTCCTTTGTCGTCCAGAGTTTAAAGTGCGGAGGGCTGCAGGGTTGGCATTTTGTATGGCATTTGCCCAATTTTGAGATTGGAGCATCGTAAAAGGGGAGGGCAGTCGGACGTCGTATCCTTGCTATGCACCCCGTTCTTTGGACGAATATGCTGAAACAGTATCGGTAGATCACAACGGATTAGTAGGGGGTTGGGTTCGTTTGTTTGTGCCCCCATATCGCGATAGAGTCATTATTGTTACTGCGCTGAGGAAGTTGCTGCCGCCGCCAAGTGTTTCAGTAAGACAGATACCATCGCACTATCATACCATCGAAGCGCTGCATGCACCTCCAGCCAACGCTCTGTGTAAATGCGTCTGTCGTTATATCTCTCGAATAGATTTCCATCTGACTTTGGCTTCACTCGTCTCATTTACTTTCCGTGCAAATGCAATGCACCATATCACCCAACCTGGGACCGCAGGGTCTGAACATGAAACAGCAGTTGAGAGGTCACGTCCTGGGGGAACCGGGACAACCCCATGTATGTCCAGGGTTTAGCGCGGCGATCACGAGGGAGGGGAGGGGAGGGGCGGACGCCAAGATCTTGTCAGCAATCAATCTCATACCTCTCTTCCATGAGCAACCCGAGCTAACAATCTTCAAGTTAATCATCATTGTCTGACGCATCCGTCTTACCTCGTACACAGAGCTGCATCTGACAACCTCGGGAGCACTTTTACTGTTTCCATTTCTTTTCTTTTCCAGTCATTTCCAGATCTCCATGCATCATAAAGTCTGAACCGGCCGGTGGAATGTAATTTGAAGGTAATCTTTTTATCTTACTACGCAAGCCTGACGTGGCACAAGGTAACATACACCTGTTGACTCTTCTCGCCCGAATCGGCCTATTTCATTCTCAAATCTCTTTTTCAAGAATCATCTTCTCCTGGACCTGAACATTAATTGCCCCAACATCAATTACCGCTTTCCCTAACCGCACGTCCTCTACGTCTGGTACAGAAGAGTGCTTTTCTCCTTCGAAGATCGCGTCGATTTCCTCGAGCGTCTTGCCTTTTGTCTCGATCCAGAAGAAGGCCTTTGGAAATTAGTATGGGCAGAGGTATGCATGGCGGAGCAGGGGAAGCTTACAATGAGGCCCACGATGACGATATCCCAGGACGCGTTGACCATGTACATCTTCCAGCCAATATTCGCCAAGCCAATTGGCATGATGAACACAAAGACAAGTCTACGAATGTTTAGAATTTGGACATAAGCTTTCTGGGGGTTCAGAAATGAGACTCAAAACATACGCTAAAGCATTCAGACCAAACTGCGAGAATGCTAGGCCGTTGGCGCGGATCGAATAGTTCATCACCTCGGGTGGATACAGATAGAGCAATGGTGTCCATGCAATGGAGTAGAAGCCCTGGAAGAGGAACATGACCGCTACGTCGCCGTAAACAAGACCTTGCGAAGCACCATCCGGATTATCGGCGTATTTCTTGGAGAGTCCTCCGATGATGAACAGACAGGTGATAAGCAGGCATTGAGAGAGAATGGCAGTAGGCTTACGACCCCAACTTGCGAGGAGATGTGTGCCCGCCAGGCAACAAATCAAACACCACACATTCAGCACAACGTTCTAAATTGTTAGCAGTCGCTCCTAAGTGCCGGATCCTGAACTAACGTACGGCTTTCAGTTGATCGAGACTGTCCGTTATACCTGCAGAATCCAGCTCTGCTCCGAGATAGTAGGAAGCGATGATATTCCCCGCAATGCACGAGAAAGGACCAGCTGACATGCCAATGAGAAAGCGCTTCCTCGCCACCGGAGTCTTGATGATTTCTTTCGGACTCATAGTGCGGCCCTCTTGTTTTTCCCACTCAAGCGTGTCGATAATCTCCTTGTAGACTGCAACAGCAACGGGATCAGAGATGTTACCGTTCGAGTTGGTCTGCGCAACCACCACGCGAGCCTCCTCGAAATGGCCCTCGTGCACAAGCCAGCGAGGAGATTCGGGGCTATTTGGTTAGCCACTTTGAAACGACAGACGGTCATGGTGTGAGAATAGTAGGGCTTACATGAATGGTAGAATCAGGATGCAAAGCAGCGAGAAAATGCCTTGGAAGAGTGAAGGCAGCCTCCAGGCCCAGGTAGATTGCCACGTGCCTGTACCGAGGGTGATGCCAGCCGCAATCAGAGCACCAACACTGCCATCATAGTAAGTCTTTACTCCACTCGAAATTCTTCCCCGAACTCACTAATAGAAGTCATTCATGAGCCCCACACCCCAAGCTCGCCACCTGCTGGGAAAGGTCTCGGAAAGGTACACCCCACCTGCAATACCCGACAACGCAGCCCCGAAACCCAGAATGATACGCGCCACGACAAACATGGCTATATTCTGCGCAGCCGTCTGAAGCAGCACCCCGATCAAAGTGATAAGTGAGCCCCAGAAGATGGCCGGCCGACGGCCAAGCCGATCCGACACGACACCCGAGACCATAGGACCAAGAATGCCGCCGATAAACACGGATGCCGTGTTGAGTCCGGTTGTTGCCGCATTGAGATTGAAATAATCCGTGTATGACGGCAGGATATTGAGACCGTTTAACATTGATCCATCATATCCCCCTGTCTAATAGAAGTTGGTTTGCGACTTGGCCAGGACTGCGTACAGACAGTACTTACAGATGATTGGACAGCAGCACAGATCATGAGCAAGAAGGAGAGTACGATCGTTGACTCTGGTACCCATGCGGGCATCCAGGTCCCTGTTTGGGCCTTTGCTAACATGTTAATGACTCTGTTACAGCAGTAAAATGTATGCAGAAAGAGAAACCAGAACGCGGGAGAAATCAAGCTGTACTTAACGAAAGTGTTCAGGAGTGAATAAGCACCTGTTCGCACTAATCTTTGAGCTTACTGATAAGGGCAGTTGAATGAATCATTCTATGTTGGAAGAGACATGGCTATAATCTTAGGTTCCTAAAGCTCGATAGGTTTCAAAGGTGGGGTTGACCTTTCCCCAGTGAGGGGACGGGACGAATCAACTAGCGGCGCCACCCCCTCTTGAGCCACAGCCAAAGCCGAAACCGAAGCCAAAGCCAAATAAGCTCTATCCCAGATACAGTTGAGCTGTTTTGCCCCGTTTTTCTCTCGCACCCTCTGACTTGCATTAGCTTAAGGTTATACCTATTCTAGCTATACGTTTTATTTTCTCTTGGCGTGGTCTTTCAAGCTGTTTTGGTGAAATGAGCACGTATAGTGGGTCTAAAGTACCTTACTTTAACTTTACTAGGGCCTTACCCCCTATTCTAAGATGAAGACCCATAAGCGCTTTACCTTTTTAAGCGAAAAGCATCAAGATGTGGAGCAAACGCCAACCTGGCGTTCGAACGCCAGCTTTTCGATGAACTTTACAGGATTGGTATAGTACAGTGTGGCATTGGAGATGCCTCTAGCTAAATCGAGGTTAATCCATCGTGTTGTTGGGTGGGGCAAAACAGCTCAAGTACAGACATACACATACACATAAACCAATTATCACCCCCCTCACTCATCCACCTAAAAACAATCCCCCACACTCCACCCACCATGTCCCAACCCCCCACAATAGCAATAGCAGGCCTATCCTGCGAAACCTCAACATTCACCCCCTCCCGCACCCTGGCCCCAGCATTCCATCCCCTAAGAGGCGCTCAGATCTTCGATAAATATGCGTTTCTCCGCCCCGATACCTCGTTGGGCAAAGCGGCACAGTGGGAGGGTGCGTTGATAGGCCATGCGATGCCGGGGGGCGTGGTGGCACGAGATGCTTTTGAGGAACTTGCGGGTGAGATCATTGAGCGGCTGGAGGAGATTTGTGAGGAGGGTCCGGTGCAGTGAGTATTGGGATGGTGTATTATGTTGTCTATGTTATACTGTGCAAGTTCTTTCTTTGCTTGAATGCAAAAGTTCGATTACTTCATCTGACTGATAGATTGAACAAGCACTCTCGCTCATCACTTTCAACGAACAGATGCTAACTTTCTGTTCTTTTCCCCCCTGAAGCGGGCTCTGGTACGATATACACGGCGCCATGGTCGTAGAAGGCCTCGACGACATCGAAGCCGTCCTCCTCCACCGCATACGCAAAGTAACCGGCCCCGACGTTCTCGTATCCGCCTCTATGGACCTCCATGGCAACGTATCCCGCGAGCTCGCCCACCAAACAGATCTCATCACCTGCTACCGCACCGCGCCGCACATCGACGTGCTGGAAACACGAGAGCGTGCCTGCCGCAACCTCGTCAACCTCTTGAACAAGTCCAAGTCCGACGCATCGGGCATTATTCGGCCGATCAAAGCTTGGGTGCCACTGCCGGTGCTCCTGCCCGGAGAGCAGACATCCACCCGTCTCGAGCCCGCCAAGCATATCTATGATGCCATTCCCGGCGTCGAGGCAACGGACGGCGTCACGGACGCTGCTATCTGGGTGGGATACGCCTGGGCGGACGAGCCTCGCAACCGAGCCGCCGTCGTAGTCACTGGCTGGGATCAGACCGCTGTATGCAACGGCGCAGAGCACCTGGCACGTATATTCTGGGCCTCCCACCGCGCCTTCGCATTCGTCGCACCCACTGGCTCTTTCTCGCAATGCCTCGATGCAGCACTGTCTTCTGGTGCAGAATCCCGCCCATACTTCATTTCCGACTCCGGCGACAACCCAACAGCCGGCGGCTCCGGCGACGTATCATGGGGCCTGACGCAGTTGCTGTCTCGTCCCGAATTCCAAAAACCCTCTGGCCCCACCGTCATCTACGCCAGTGTTCCCGGCCCCGATGCCGTGCACGCAGCCATAGCAGCTGGCATCGGCGCAACAGTAACCGTCACAGCCGGTGCCGAAATCGACCATATACACGCCGGCCCACTAACAATGACAGGTCTCGTGCACGCCATCAAACACGGTGATAAATACGCCATCGTAGAAATCGTGCTGCAGATCGGCAGCGTCTTTGCAATCCTCACGCAGAATCCAAAGCCGTATCACCACGAGCACGACTTCACAGACCTTAACCTGGCGCCGCGCTCCGCTGATATTGTCATTGTCAAGATCGGTTACTTGGAGCCGGAGCTCTATGACATGGCGAAAGGCTGGATGCTCGGTCTCACGCCTGGAGGCGTAGACCAGGATATCGTGAGACTGGGACATCATAGGATTCGTCGTCCTATGTTTCCCTTTGATCGAGAGTTTCCATCGGAACCTGATCTCAGTGCGCGGATTATTTCATCCTCGAATGTAGAGCTTACTGGGCCAGATGAGTAATGGATAATGCATATTTGAGCGTGTGAATTATATGAAACTGTTCATCTTCTCTTTTGGATAAACGCTGTGGAACCCCCAAATTGAGATGATGATATACACAAAGCAGACCCCAATCATTATTCCCTCTCGCCCAAAGACAATCTAAATACACACAAACAGGCAGCATGACTTGTTATCTTGTATGATAACGTCAATTTGATCTACATATAGCCCATTCCAAAGGGAAATACACGCCGGACGAGACAGGTTTGCGACTTACCAGGCTTTTCCATGAGATCAAGCATTTCCATAAGTGTGGAATTGACCAAGACGCAGTGACACTCTTGCCTTGTTGAACTTTCAACAAACTTCTGGTCATCCGCCACTCCATATATGTGATTGCGATCCGAAGCCGAAAGAAATACTTCAACCATGCTGTGCTTCCTAAGAATATCGACAAGCTCCTTGCATGTCATCTCGAACTATCTGGTCCTTGACTAGATTATTTCTCTCAAAGCAGTCCAGGATGACAAGAGATGGATCGGTGGTAAGATCTACCAAGTCGCCTGATATCAACGGACTTGCACCAATAGCTTTCAGGTTCTTCTGACCAAGGACAGACAGAAAAGTCGAGCTTTGACAAGAAGGCTATCACGTTCTCGGCCGATTTTCGCCCTGGTCAGTGCTGGAAGCTTTTCCATGAGCTGGTGTACTAGGGATGAAACAATGTTGGCCATGATTTGTTTCGGAGTCTCCATGTCGTATAGCCATGATTCGACTTTTAGTATCGATTATCCCATAGTCTGGACTTTCGAGTATTTGCCGGCAGCGAGAAGTCCAGCTGCAATCGATAGGCATCTTTTCGTACTTGGCGCCTCCTTGATCCATCCAATCTCAGGATCGGTCCACCTCAATCAGCCCCGAGATCTTCAAGCGCGGGGTTGCTTATGGAAGACACTCCTTGCTGACCATTTGCGAACTCAAACCCCAAGCATGAAGTTTTGGGAAGCAGCATCTCGTATCGGTCTCACATGGTAGCGACTACCAGCGAAAAAGGTGATTTTGAAGTTGGTGGAGGGGGAAAGAGTCGAATAGCCTGGTAGTTGTAGACTCGTTGCTCGACTTTGGCTTTGGCTTTGTATCGCAGCTTCTGTCGATATCAACGCCTTCGCTATGAGTGGATTCTGCTCTTGCATTATGGACAACATGTGCCCAACATCTGCATGAAGAGGCTGGATGGGTTGATCCACGTGCACTTGGACGCCGGAGAAGCCTACGTCTAGTTGCGTTGGCATCTTGTTCTGGACAGTATATTTCGCTGGGGAAAGCATCAGTCCTAGTTCAGTTAGAAATCGAGAGCTTACATTTTGATTGTATGAGGCAATCTGTCTATCGCCCGCATATATTACTTTCAATACTATCCCTCTTCTCTTTGGCTGTCCTTGATGTCGCGGCAGCTCATTCCAGCCGCCCCGAATTGTCGTATTGAACTTTTGCTAAGACTCGACCCGCACTTCTTTTCTATCATATCCAAGGAATCCTCAACTCTTGGTCTCAGTATATCAACTTGTTCCTTGAGCTGAACAGCACAATCGAGTTCTGCATTCTCGCTGATCTTGAATAGCTTATCGAGCGTACGTTTCAAGTTGCCGAGGAATAGCGTAATATCTCTATATTCGCTGGATGCGCCAAAAGTGTCGTCGAGGACTTTGCGTGGAGGGGATATATGTTAGATGCAAAGTGAATAGTCAGAGATTGGGGGTTGTAGCTACACTTGGGTCAGTTAGGACGGTTCATCATAAGGTTGAATGTCCCCCAGCTTGGCTACTGCAATTCCGCTGTAGTTGAGGTGCTTCGGAAGAGTCTTGTGCAGATTGTAAGCCATTGCGACTCATTCTTCCACTTTCTCCTGCCTTCCGGTGCTATAAAGTTTGTCGTAAACTTCGCAAGGAACGATACTCAAAGCACTTACTGCACGATCTTGCGCAGCTTCTATCTCAGGTGTGTTGAATGGATGTGAAGGGTTGAATTCAAATGGAATCTGATTCGAAGTTTGCATGCACTCCAAATTTGGCGCTAAATCCTCGTCAACGTGTATTGCTGTACGGTCTGTACATGTCGCTTTCTCGAAAATCTCTGCCGTTCTTGCCTATAGCGGTGAACAGCACGTTGGGCAAGATTGTTAGCTTCACCTGAGGGAAGTCATGAAGATTTGGCGCGATGAAGTATTTCTCCAGAATAGTAGACTTTGACTTCGGCTTCCCTTTCTGAGCATGCTGCACGGTACGTAATACGAATATTGATTTGACACTCACATGGCCTCCTTCGTCAGCCTCACTGTCAGCGCGGTCGTCCTCAGATTCAGGAGCTTTGGGTAGCCCCGGGGTCTCCTTGGTGAAATCTGAATCGGCCATCTTGGCGTGATAGATGATAGAAACTCGCTAGATTATTGGAAGAGCTGCCGCGGCACAGATGAGCGGATTCACCGGCATAAGCAGGCCTACCTACGTACCAGGTAGTTATCACAACGCTCGGCGGCTGATAGCTGAGATTCATGAAACAGGTATGTCGCGTCGCGTCCAATGGTCCGGTTATTTGATTTGCTCGCATACGGCGATTAGGTAAACGCTTTGCATGGGTTGTGGCTGGGTCCTTTAAGCGCCCTCGTCAGGTTTTAGCGGAATTATATAGTACTTTACAAAAAGCCAATCAGATGCAGCACCGGCGCTTGGCGCAGCTGTTACGCGGCCGCGGCTATACAAGATGGCCCGCTGAAGAACCGCTCAGGTAATGGCTGGTACCTGTCGCCAGTCTTTTGTTTCAAGCAACCAGGGAAAAATAAGCGCCTGGTAAGGCTTATGGCCCACAGAGCCTCCGATGCTGCCTTGGCCGTCCACTCGACGAATCAGGTTGCGATGCACAAAATACATAAATTTCATGACAGATTAAGCGCCTATATCCTCTGAAAACTCGACGCATCGGGGCTCAGCAACCATGGCTATTCGCGCACGAGTACGCATAACCGACGATCAGACCAGCAGCACTTGCTAGTATAGAAATGGGAGGGCGAAGAAAGACTTCGTACCTGGGAGAGGATCTTGACTCTTCAGCAGCAAGTTTCCCACTCGGCCCGCAGTACGCACGCGCTAGAGCACGGTCCGGCCCAGAAGTGATTACGAGTAGCCTTCCTTGTGCCTTGGCGCTAAGGGCGAATGCTTGAAAAGAATTTTGTGTTTCTGCTGGCCAATCTCGACACGACAGGCACGTGAGGTAGAGAGTACGGCGTTGAAAGCCAAGCAGGAAGGATCAGATACTAGGCGAACATCACACGTGAATCACTTAGTGCTAAGTCGCGCGTTTCTAATTGGTAAGATTTGGTCTTTTCCGAGATAGTCGCTTGAGGCATTTTCACTGTTTAGATTCATCCTAGTTGTAGGGAAATAAGTGCTATTTCATATACGATATAAAGTAATGTTATGTTGCAAGTAGCGTATTATTATACTATCAGACTATATCGATTGGCTATAAAGTATCTCCTATAATCACAGTGGTTTCTCTACTATGATAAGGTGATATCTACTCTTGTAAGCTATATGATATATTATGAGAGACAATCAGAAGGAATGACTGTCGAGTTTCAACTTTAAATAGTATCCGGCCTACTATTCCTAACACTTTTACGTAGTATGTCGGTGCCAGTATGTCCTTCTCAACATTGACGTAAAGGGGATATACGCGCGCACACAGCATATAGCATGACGACTAAATGTTGGGACAATACATGAGATCCTGGCGATACGGAGATATAGCGGTCGGGTTTTTGGCCAGCGCTATTGGGGGTCTTAACTTTGAGGTGTAATTACTTATTTAGAATAAATGGTAGTGACCTCGAACGACCTCCTACTGGCGCCACTCAAACACTTAACCGCTGTACCCAGGTACCTAGCAAGTCAGAGACTTAGACAGGTAGGTGGGTCAAGTTTGAACTAAATGTTGGAATCATCTTGACAATTCATATATAAGTCGCCTTTCAGTCTCTCTCAAAGTAACATTCATCCATAACATCAGTTTATTACCAAGTCAACTCCTCTCCTCTCATCTACCATACCTGGCCGACATCAACTTTGTTACAAGCACCTCTCACTTCCTTCATCAGAGCGATCTACAATAGCACTTTGTTCAAAATTGTACCCATATTCATCCACATCGCTTCAACTTAGCTGCCAATAATTCGTTGATTATTCTCCATCTTGAATCAACTTAAGTACACTAAATACCAAATCAGTTCAATTACATCTTCTGTAAGTCGAGTGCTCCTTTCACAGACATCTCCACCTTGAGACTCATACAAATTATTTAGCAAAAATGGGTGACTGTATGAACTGCTACGGGACTGGGGAGGTTACGGAAAACTGTGTTTCTTGCAACGGGGAAGGTTCATGGGTCGGCGGAGAAGGAAAACGAAGAGCATGCACATATTGCAACAGAACGGGAAAACAGAAGTCTCTTTGCATGCAGTGTGGAGGAATGGGCTCAACTCGATAGACATGCTATGTCTGTCTATAGGGCTAAGAAGACTCTGGGTCGAAACTGGCTTTGACAGGATTTTTGTATCTCATTTGGTTCATGTTGTCTGGATTGTGTCTTGTCTCTCGTTTATGTCTGCGTTAGATCGAAGCTGGCTTTGATAGGTTTTTGTATCTTGTTTGGTTTATGTTATCTGGAATGCATCTTGTCTCTCGTTTAGTTTAGATTATCTGAATTATATCTTATCTCCTATTTTATATGCTTTTGATTTTTCCGTTGAATAAGTGATAGAGCTATGCAGCTAGATACTGCTTAAAAGCCCTAGCAAGCTCTAGGTATATCTTATATACTATTGCGGGAAATAATAATAATATACTAATAGTTTTTTTCTAGTACAGAGTTGCTATGCAGGGGGTAAGCTTAGCGCGCCTTTTAGCTTACTAATGCTTGCGAAAATTGCTTACGTAATAAGTATGCTATCAAGATCAAGATTCATATTGGCTCGGTCAAAACAGATCCCTGCCATGCATTTCTCCCCGCTGCTAAGTCTGACAGCAGCGCGACGAGCCTAAGCCCCTCCGTTGGTTACAGAGAAGAATACCGTTTCTCATAATACCAGGACGCCACTACTATTCTACAATGCCATCCACATCCAGTCCCAGGCCGTCCCATGGTGATCAGACATCTGCGAACAACGGTAATGCGCGCCAACACCCAACCGCTGGCAGTGTGCCCGCAACAGACAGACAAAGAGATCAACGGCGACAACACCCGGCGCAGCCCACTAGCTCTACCACTCATCGCAGAACCGAATCTAGCTCGCAGCGAACGAGGGAACACAGGAAGGAGAGAGTCCAAGTCACAGAAACTCTGGTCAGGCGAACAAGAAGTCCGGACCAGCGAACGCGAACAGCAGCGGATCAGCCGAAACACATTCAAGCTAGTAGCTCACAACCAAAAGCAAAAGAAAGCAAGCCAGAGATACCGCAGCGTAAATTGCCCTTCCTAGCCTCTCTATCTTGGATCTAGACTGACAAACTTATTTAGTACCATGGGATCCAGAGGTATCTGTGGTCACCCATACGAGTGCACCCCTAGCATCCCGAATATCCATTCCACCGCGAGCCTCAGAGGCACCGATAGCATTACAACCTAGAGCGTTGCGAGAATTATCTCTAGAAGCTCAAGAAGCGGCTATTATAGAAGATCTTCTCATAGTGCTTATGGGAGTCGAAGGACAATACATACAATTTGCCAAGACTTACGATCCTTCTGCCGAGAAAGACCGTTTAGACGGTCCAGTTTTTGTTATCCTTCCGGGGTTGGATCCAAGTCTACGAGATCTTACGATTGGGATACTGAAAATGGCGACCCATCACAGCGCACTTGAAGCCTTTATCGATGTACAAGGTCGTGCTGAACTCGGCGTAGTAAATCACGCCTTGAGTGCAGCTATGAGAAAGCTGATATTTGATTATCTGGTCTTGATTGCTCAATTGGAAACCCAGTTTCTCACCAATCCATCTTTCACCCTACACGTTCTAAATGTGCATACCATTTCAACACGCCACCTCATGAGTCAAGTCTACTCTCTCGCCCAAGCCGTTATCACACGAAGCTCACCAATAGACGACGACAAGGACTCAGATATGGAGCTTGATATAGAGTATATTCTGGAAGCCTTGCAGGGTGCTGATCTTGTACCAGGCAGCATGAATAAACCAGTGTGCAAAGGGGGCAGCGTTCTAGGTCTGATCACCAAGCGTCTAGAGCTCTTCTCTGGAGATCCTGCCACTCGAGGGGTTCTTTTCTCATTACTACAAAATACCAGCCGCCCGTATATGCGAATGCTGAATGAATGGCTTCATCACGGTACCATCAAAGACTTGTATGCCGAATTTTTGGTCAAAGAGCAAAGGAGCATCAAACGGGAGCGCCTTGCGGAGGACTACACAGATGATTATTGGGAGAGGCGATATACATTGCGAGACAATGTGCCGCCACAACTTGAGAGCGTGCAGCACAAAGTTCTACTTGCAGGAAAATACCTCAACGTTGTCCGCGAATGTGGAGGAGTCGACATCGGCAAAGCTATCAGTAATGTCCCAACCACCTTTGAGGACCCTCGATTTTTCGATAATGTTAACGATGCATACGTTTATGCAAACAAATCTCTCTTGAATTTGTTATTAACTACATATGCGTTACCTGCTCGTTTACATTCGATGAAACATTACTTCTTTCTGAGCCAGTCTGACTTTCTGTCTTATTTCCTTGATTTAGCATCACCAGAGCTTCGCAAACCAATCGACAAGGTGAACACAAGTAAATTGCAAGCATTGCTAGATTTGGTCCTTCCTGCTCAAGATCCCTTCAAGGAGAATATCAAAGTGGAAATGAACAGTATCAATTTGTTTGATTGTTTGACCCGAGTTATTAATATATCTGGCATTGAGGATGGAGAAGCGCTACTGAATCCACCTGCCCCACCTGTTGAAAGTGAAAAGGGGCCGGTCGGTTTTACTTCTTTGCAACTTGATTGCGTAGTTCCGTTCCCGGCATCACTTGTCATCAGTAGGAAGACTGTTTGTAAGTATCTTCGCACCATCAGCGTTTTTACATTGCTTTCTTCATAAAATACCAATACTAACTCTGAAATTCTACCATTAGGGAGATACCAAGCCATATTTCGATACCTTTTTTCGCTGCGACACCTGGAGCAACAGCTAGTTGCGAATTGGCAGACCCTGAACAAAGCTCCTAGCTGGGCTCATAAAAGTTCGAATAAGGAAATTGAGCTCTGCAAGCGGCGCGCTTTCACATTGCGAGCTCGCATGCTCGTATATGTGCAGCAACTTCTATACTTCTGCACTTCCGAAGTCATCGAACCGAATTGGCAATGTTTCATGGAGAAGCTCAAGGACGGTTCAAAATCAGCCGTTGGTACAGTGGATGAACTGATGCAAAACCACGTTGATTTCCTCGATACTTGCCTGAAAGAGTGCATGCTTACCAATGCTCGACTTTTAAGGGTATGTTCTATGAATTCTCGTATTAAAGCAGGTATAATAGCAACGACGCCTTTGCTAATGTTTAAGCAGAGACATTCCAAACTTATGCAGACATGTACGCTATTCTCGAATTTCACCTCGTGGTTTTCTCGCGAGCTAGAGTCCAACGACCCAGACCTTTCAGGCAGCACCAAACCACCCCAACTCGAGAAAATGGTCGCAAACCTAAGGAAGTTCGAGCTTAACTTCGGAAGACATATGCATGTTTTGCTTGACGAATTGAATCATTTTGCGGCAACAGAAACGGTGGTTTTATTAAGCTTTTGTGCTAGACTTAGTGATATTCACCAGGGCACTGAGTTTAGGGATCCGGTATCGAAGACTGACGATGGTGCAGATGATTGAGGGTGAACTTAGGGGGATAGAAAATCAGGAGATGAGGACTCAGCGTCCGGGATTCGCAGAGTCAGTCGTATGGTGGCCACAAAGCACTCCGCGGAAGCTGGTTCCAAAAAGTCCCATCATCCAATCGGACTGTTTCTAAAATGTCTTGTCTATTATTTGGGGACTCCACATTAGCATCGCTTTCGTGAGTAAAGGACTTGAAAATTTCTGCAAGCTGGGCATGATGTGGCCAGCTTTTCTCCCGTCCAGATCAAACGTGGATGGCGAAGACTAGAATTGGATCTAGCAAAGCGAAATCTCTGGAATGTAGACACAATATCTCGGATGGTCGAATTAGGGCATGGGATCGTAAGAGCGAAGTCAAGGAAGATTTGGAGTGACTTTCAAGATTGCTGACTTCCCGTGTTGGTGAGCTTCATTTATATGACAGCTCACATTTCGGCAGGTCTGATAGGCGCTTGTGAGTCAGTTTGACCTGATTCGGATTCGAAGGCTCTCCGGGCAAAGAGCTGAAGCATTCTGATGGAGTGTGGAAACTTGATAGGTTTGTATTGATATCTTTTATGGGCGAACAGGCACTGTCAGGCAGCTCATAAGGCTGATCAAAAGGCGAGACCACTTCAGGTTGACGTTGAGAATTTCGTTCCTGAGTTCCTGAAACGATATCAATGGGAGGGACTACCCGAGAACATATCTTGGACACTTTTCCCAGTAAGGAGTCATTTAATAGAATCGACAGGTTGCAGAAACTTGGAGAAGCGCGGAAAACAGTGAGAATAAATGATCAAGCCAGGTGGATGAGAAGTCTGTGTTTCTGGCTAAAGCGATCACACGCTAATATCAATTGAACTTTCACAATAAGGAGCAATAAAAGACTCTAAATATAAATACATACAGCTATTTAAGAAGTGGAAGAATTGAAAGCATCTCAGAAGTAAGCCGCGGGTGTGTATTCCATTGGCGCTTTAAAGATACGTCACTGCCGCCCTAGCCAGATATTCCCCCGCCTTTTCTCAGCTCCAGCTGAAGCTTCCATTTGCCTCGAACTCCGAACAACGCCCACCAACAACAATACCACCATACCACCACTAAACCCCAACATGGATAACATGAACAACCTCTCGATCCAAGATGAGCCGGTAGCCTCCCCCGCCTCCGAGCCCCGCAAGCAGAAGAAGAAAAAGGTCCTGTTAATGGGCAAATCGGGCTCCGGCAAGAGCTCCATGCGCAGCATTATCTTCAGCAACTATGTCGCAAAGGACACCAGGCGGTTAGGAGCTACAATTGATGTCGATTTAAGCCATGTGAAGTTCCTGGGCAACCTTACGCTGAATTTATGGGATTGCGGTGGGTAAGTGCAGCCTTCTTCCTAACTCTCATTCTCCATAGCTTGGAGCTCCGAAGCATCCTTCTTGCACGGCTAGATCAGAGCTCCGCTGATCTGCCAATGTCTACTTACGAAGCTAACATGTCCGCAGACAAGATGCCTTCATGGAAAACTACCTCAATCAACAACGGCAGCATGTCTTTTCCAATGTCGGGGTTCTCATATATGTCTTCGACATTGAATCGCGCGACTTCGACCGAGATCTGATCACCTACATGAATATCGTTAAAGCCCTCTCACAATTCTCCCCCACAGCCAACGTGTATCTTCTGATACACAAGATGGATCTTATTCCCCCAGTTCAGAGAGAAGATCTATACAATCATCGTGTCTCCATCGTTCGTTCCAAGTCCGCCACCTTCGACCCAACTCCGTTTGCAACCTCGATTTGGGATCAATCCCTTTACAAAGCCTGGGCGGAAATAATCCACGATCTAGTTCCGAACCTTGATCAAATTGAGAAACACCTGGGCAGCTTAGGAAAGATGATAATGGCAGAAGAAGTCCTCCTGTTCGAGCGTTCCTCCTTCCTCGTCGTCTCTAGCTGGTGCTCCAAAGAAATATTCACGGGCGACAAAGACAACCCCGCACAGAACCCCACTTACGATCGAAACGAGCGCCTTTCGAATATCATCAAGAACTTCAAGCAAAGCACCAGCAGGTATACAGGTACGCCCAAGAGCGCGGAACAGTTTAGCGTTTTTGAACTGAAGATGCCAAATTTCTGCATGTTCATCGTCAAATTTACTACAAATACATACTTGGGCGTTGTGCTTCCACCTGGGGAGGAAAGATTCAATGCCGCGATGGAGAACTGCTATATTGCGAGGAAGGAATTTGAGGATCTGGACTCGCCGGCGAAGAAGAGTGCCGATAGGGGTGCAACTTCCGAGTCTCTTGAGATTGGGTAGGTTTCTTGGATGCTTATGTGATTTTAGTGATTGTAGCAGGTGCATAGATAGGCGGTTATTGGCGTATATGTTTGAACTAATTTTGATGTCCACGGCGTTGGTTACAAAAAGGGATATACCCAGGCGCAGATGAGCAGTTTGATAATATACCAATGTATCTTCCAACGATTCATGAACCCTTTCCATCCAAGTTGGTTCACCCTCCACGCGTTTCCATCATCTTAATACCCAATCTACAGCCGCTCAAAGCTTATGTTAGGTTTCCACTATCAGTAGCATTGTCAAGTCCACTCTCATATCTCGGACATGTAGATACCATGTGCTTATACTTAAATGGTGGAGGTTTGCAACCCCTAAGGCAGGGGACACTAAGGTACACCGGCACTCTAGACATGCGAATCTGCTGCATGCCACTTTTTATACTCTTTAAAATTAGAAATTCCTATAAAGCTAAATATTCTGTCATGCAAATGCTACACTTGAAAAGCCGCACCATTCAAACAAACATAACTGACGCAGGTCAAAACATGCTTCTCATTTAAAAGCCTTCGATTCAAGATTTGACAGATAGCAGTAACAGACTGAAGCCCCGAAATTACGCCCTGGATTCTCTACTGCTAGCCACTTCATAAATGCTAGAAAGTATGTTTTCCTAAAGTTATCATGAAAATATCCTTCTAGTCATTCTTGCTCAATTTCTGAGCAGAGATCAAGGATCGGCGATTCTAATAAGACGCAGTATATTTAGACTCTTACTCATATGGCATACAACAAGCAGGGGGTTAGCTCGATGATACTTTACGACAACAATCATCCCTCACTTGAGTGAGGGACTATGATCGACGTATAGTACGTAGGCAAAATAATTGAGCATCAACTAGCGTTTTCTTAGCTCTAATAAGCGCTTCTTCAACAACAGTTTCGATGAATAGCTTGATGAATAAGCACATATATCCCTTCTGCCTTTCAACCACATCGTCTTCCTCAGGGATATTTTTGATATCAATATCCGTCATCGCTGGTTAGTTTGTAATGATAACAGAACAGAAAGGCTAGACGTTTACACCTTTGCCAAGGACAACCGAAATAATATTGTGCAAAATACAACAGGGAACACTTATGCAGAAACCGATACTCTCTGACTTTGAGTTTGCCACCAGAACCAAAAAAAAAAATTGATCCTGAATACTGCTTCTTGTTCTTTCTATATGGTAAGAATGATCTATCTATCTATCTACATACCATTTTGCGCTTTAAATCCATCCCAACTCTCATTCAACGTCGCGAAGATAAGCGCAGCGAGCATCTGCGTTTCCATGGTGGAATTTTGTGGCAACTATCACATCTTGTTAGCCCCTATCCGATTGTACGCCCCACTACGTCAACGCCGCCAGTCGCACAAGGAAGAGGAGAATACATACCTTATCAGGATGACATTTCCCAATGGCCTTCATGTAATTAATCTTCACCTTGTTATTCTGCACCAGCTCATGCATACCCACCTTCTTCCACGCACTGCCCTCCCACATCACATTATCCAGACTCCCGAGTAAGGCGCGCAGATTATCCCTCTTGCCATCTCGCCATGTTGAGATCTTGGCTTCGACTTTATCGGCGAGTGCGAATTTCTCATCGTCGGCTTTTTCGGCGTCGATATTTGCTTTGCGGAGACGTTCAACGGCTGCGCTGTTGGTGTTGGTGTTGAGATCTTGCATGGCGGATTTGGCCGGAGGACGAGGTTGTGGTTTTGGAGTCGCGGCTTTAGCGGGTTTGGGAGCGAGTGCTTTGTCGCATCTTGTACGGCCTTGAATAGCTGTACTGCCGCCTACACCATTCTCCACACATAACTTCCACACCTCGCCCGCGTCCCTCCACTTTTCCATCTGCTCTAGTGCCTCTGCTTTCCTCATGAGCGCTTTCCCATAAAACTCTCTCATTTCTTTTTTCTCACTGCCTAGATCAATGATCTCGGAGTGGCCTTGTGCGGGTCCGATGAGCGCGAGTGCTGTATCGGCGTCTGAGACGGCGGATTTCGGGATGCCTGTTTTGAGTGACGTGAGGGCCCGGTTGCAGAGGAGGATTATGGTTATAGGGTGCGAAGTGGGGAGGGACATTAGGGAGGCGCTGTAGGACTGGTGAGCTGAAGCGTAGTCGCCACGTTTGAAGTGTGTTGTGCCTGCTTGGCGATGCTCGTGAGATTTTGCGAGTGCGGTGGGAGATACGGATGGAATGTTGCGGGGTGGTGCTTTGGAGCGTGTTTGAATTGGAGTAGATGGTTTAGAGGGGATAGGTATTGTGCGTGCTGCTGGTTTGGATGGAGCTTGTTTCGGTTGTGATGAAGAGCCGGATGAGAACAGCAGGTCGGGCTCAGGCGTTGGTTGTGATGGTTGTGGGATGGCTTTCTTCCGCCGTGCAGGACTGACATATGCTTGGGCAGATTGTTCTTCCACCGCCTGTTTGTTAATCCGTGAACGTGGATCAGAAGAAGCCGTCTGTTGCCATCGAGGTGTCGGCACTACTCTCTCTGGTGGCCTTGAAAGAGCGGGAGATTGGTCACGTGATGGGTTGGAGCTCGAAGGCGGGAAGCGAGGTTCAGGGGCTTTCGCTTTCCGTGGTGGTGGTGGACCAGAATCCAGCATAAGAGCCTCGTCTGTAGCTGTAGCATCAACAGGGGCCGATTTCTCACGCCGAGGTCGTCCCTCTGCTATCGCCTTGCGCTCTTCTTGTTCTCTCTCAGCTGCCTCACGCATCCATTTCGGTTGGCTAGGATCTCCATCTTGTTGAAATTCGGCGACTGCTTTCTGTACTTTTTTTTTGTGATGTCTTCCATAGAGAATTTGCAGTCTTGAATAAATTACTGCCAACAGCAGCGGCGGTTTTGGAAAGATCCATCTCGCTGTTTGGAGATGAATTATCCTCTCTTCTTGGTTGTGAACGATCGCGCCCTTCTTCGCGCATCCACGCTGGATTATTGTCTCGCCTAGGTCTATCTCGAGATACATCTCCATTTGACGGTCCATTGTTCCTACTCGGATCTCGGCTCACTTGTTTTTGTTTGGCCTGACGATGGGCATCATTTAAAATCCACCCCACTGCAGCTTGTATATCAAGGCCAGATCCACTTTCTGTTAAAGCTCCCCGTGATTGCTCTGCTGAAAATCCCATATCAACAAGCTCTGCTACAGCCTTATCCCATGGATCATCAGATTCGGCTTGGGATTCCGCCGTCGTCGCAACTTCTTTCGTCGCGGGACTGCGCCGCCTTACTTCCTCTACAGGTTTCCCTAAATCGCCTAGAAAATCATCGTCGTCTGTTGTTGCTATCGGGGTAGACTTGGGAGATTTCATTTGCCCCAATCCGAATGGGTCATCATCATCCCCGAATGTATCACCTCCCAATGAACTAGAAGGCTGCTCCCAAGCCTGCGGTTGACTTAAGTCAACCGTGTTCCCCCCAAAACTAGGTGTATTCGTTCCGCTACTGGGTATAGAGGGAGGTGGGTAGAAGCTCGCATTGTCGACTTTCGTATCCGCGTTAAAGGCAGCAAATAGATCATCGTCTGCGTTATTCGCTGTATTACTCCCATTCTTAGCTGGGGGTGCAGGCCGAGCAAAGTTTGTTGGTAATGGCATGGTTGCTGGAGTGGCGCTCCGCGACGTTATCGATGGAGTTGAAGCTGTACTCCTATTTCCCAAGCCATCCCAAGCTTGCGAGCTGCCAAATTGTGTTTCATATTGTCTCTTTTTCTCCTCTTCCTGCTTCCGCTTGTCTGCCACCAATTTCGCCTGTTGTTCTTGTAGCGATAAGGTGTTTGTTTTGGATGAGCCAAATGATACGAGATTGGAGAAGCTGTCTTGAGTCACAGATTTAGGAGCCGCAAGTGCAGAGGATTTAGGGGCACCTGAAGCTGGCCTTGGAAGGGGAGTAGTTCGTCCGGATAGCTGGGGTGGTGGAGTAGGCTGTAAGGTGGGATAATAGTTTCCTGTGCCTGAAGGTGCTTTGGTGCTGTTTGAGCTGGAGCTGGCAGACCATTCCAGACCGTTTAAATCATCCATCGTAAAAGGGCAGGTATGCTCAATTTGCACATTTAGTTATCGTGAGATGTGTCATAAAGTCATTGAGCGTCGTGGGGGGTGGGATTGTAGGATTTTTGAGCTCGTGTGCTTGCTCCTTCCTGATGTTGTTGTGCTGGCCAATATATCTTGACGCGGTCCTTCCGATGCGGTTGCCGTATTTCTGTAGTTTGGCGCGCGGCTCTCCTTCCAGCAAGCGATGTTAGCGATTCTTTCCCCCTTTGCACGTGTCAACTCTCATACGCTACCTAAATCGTATTTTGCATAATGCGAGGGCAAGATGAACCACTCTGAGGTAAGAACTAAGCCGTAGAGTCGTAGAGGGTCTCATACCAACTATTGTGGATATTTCTGCGTGCCTTGGAGAACCTAGAGCGGCAGGCGGCACGCAAATGGAACTGCCGGTGTGGGTGTATGTGTATCCAGGATAGTATTTGATATGGAAGTCCAAATCAGTGCATTATTTGCCATCGTGCAATATAACCACCGCATACAGGAGCTGGCGCTGAGTACGTATTCCTCCTAAGCCTCCCAGCTTGCTCTGCCTCCTTTCTACCTGGGCAAGAGAAGAGGCTCGGTTTCCAGGTTTCTAGAAGTATAATGTCCTCCAGCCTCACAATATGACTCGGGTGGGTGGGTAACGCCTTGATATGGGTAGAAGCTGGGTGCTCGCATGGTCGATCTTCCAGCTCGAAATCCGTGGTCGGTGTCGGCATAAGGACCGTGATGAGAGGCCATAGCAACTAGTGAAGATCAGAGAAGGGATTGCCGCCAATAGCAATACTAGTACCGGCAGAACAAATAGCGCACTTGGTTCCTCGCGGTCCTTTTGGCATTTTTGCCTCTTTCCGCCTCTGCTCCCTCTGCTGCCTCTTCCGTCTGCAAGTTTTGATGGCAAGTGCTTACAGCTAATCGCCAGATTTTCCTTCACCTACTTTCATCCATATAAGGTACTGTACTCTCGATAGTAGAGTTGCAACCAGCCTACTTCTTTATCATCAGTAATTCCGCGAGCTGTAGCTCCGCGAAGCCCCCAATCCCAAATTAGGGCATCCGGCAGGGTTTGGCCGCCGCCGCGTTTGCCTCACCCAACAAAACAGGAGGTCCTTGTCCCTTACCCAGGCCCGGTTGCCAGGATCGGCAGGGATTGTGCGCGGAGTGACTCTGTACCTGCATATCGGGTTTGTATCGGGTTTGCCCGTTAGACTCCGTGCAGTGCTGTACTGTACCCCAATGCTTGTTCAACAATAATGATACTTCGTACTATACTCCAAGCTTTTTAACGAAGGAGGACATAGCACCGCATCACCGGCTCTCTAAAGCACTCCAGCCTTTGATCCAAGGACCAGCATTTCCAGACGTTTGATGACAGGTGGAACTTACTATATTCAGATATTCTAGTGGGCGGGCCCGCGGAAGTCAGTCTTGTGGCCCGAAGCTGTCAAGCGATTGTGATAGGTGATAGGGGAGCGTGCGCAGGGGAACCCGGACTTCGATTGCCAGGCGATTTACTTCTTGTGTGGTCAAAAGTCGAAGGAGCTACTCCGTACCGTACCGTCGTACCCTGGCCCTGGAAGCAATCCCTGAAGAAGGTCAGACAAAGCCGGGACCCAACTTTGGTTTGGGTTCAGCATCCAAGTCAACAAATATCCATGCCATGCTTGGGCTTGGGTTGGGGTTGGGGTCCCAGACCCAATGCCAGTCCGCGACCCAGGACCTTGTAGTGGCTCGTTCGAGGAAAGTACGGCATCCGCCTGGCGTTTCTAATACAGGGGTTTTCATCCCAAGTCGAAGGTTGGAGGTTCTAAGCAGCTGGCCGTCCCAACCTAATGGGAAGGGAACGGGTAGATAGCTTGTGAATTAAGTGCACTATAGGTACTCGAACTATTCGAATCACCCAAACTATTCAAACTACTAGGACTACTAGAGGTAGCATATACCCAGGTAGATACGGTGTCTATCCCTATACGGCCCAGTAAACCAAAGAGGCAGCCGCATTGACTGGAGACAGTGGAGTGAAGTACCCGGCCCAGAGGTCCACCGGCTGGCACCTACCGCCTAGCCTCAGATCATAGCTAGAATTTCACCCCAAGTGGGTAGGGACCTGAGTACTAATTAATTGCCTTGCTAAAGACCTTATTGGCGCACCCACAAACTTTGTCTATAACATCCGTCCCTCTCATGGAATCCTCACTTATACATACGTCCACCTACTCCTACCTCCCTACCTCCTACCTGACGACCCCCCTACCTACTTCCCTACCTCCTTCTAACTCTCACGACTAAATACAACACAACAACACACAACACAGCGGCAGAAGGACCTGTAGATACAGCTGAACACAGCATATAGATATTCTGCACCAGCTGCCACCACCCGACTACCGGTAGCTACCTTACCTTACACTACAGCATCCCATCCTGACAACCTATCCGGCTTCCCTTTCGCCCCCATTCTACGAACCAACGCATTGCGGTGCTGTGTTGTACAGTGCAGCCAACCAACATTCTGCGCCAATCACCGCCAATCACCAATCGTCAATCGCCAATCACCAATACGAGAACTTCGCCCACCACGACAGCAAGCTCCACAACACAACATGGGTATCTTCTCACGCAAAGACAAGTCCAGCTCTGTAGCATCTGGCAGCACCCGCCAGGCCTCCAGCGTGGGCGACATTAAATCCGTATCTTCACAAACGTCCCTCAAATCACCCCTCACTCCCGCATACACCACCAGAATGTCTTTCCCCAAGATTGCCCTGCCAAAGGCTCCTGATCCACATGTCGACCCCGCGGGATATCTACGAAGCATTGGTTCTGTGCGAGAGAGGTGCTCTATTATGCTGGAGAAGGCGCAGAGGAATAACCTGAATCATTTCGACGTCGATATGAGCATGTTCGATGCGACCACAAAATTCGTTGTCTCGATTATCAAGGTAAATTTACCCCTCATTTCGCGACTTGTTCCGTTTTATCAATCAATTGAGCAGCGTTAACGTGGGATCCCCAACAACAGCGCGACTTTGCGCCCGATTATGCGAGCATCCCTCCTCACGGCCGATGGCAACATTTCAGTGTCGGTGGCCGCGACCGTATCGAGGAGCTCTTAAAGACCTGGCCAAAGAACGTTGATCAATCCGAGAGATGCCGCCGATTGCTCGACCTCTTCCTCGTCTCGGTCCTACTCGACGCAGGCGCTGGCACATCGTGGTCGTACAAGAGTGTTGAGAATGGCAAGGTTTACAAGCGAAGTGAAGGCCTGGCCATTGCGAGCTTGGAAATGTTCAAGAGCGGCGCATTCAGCAGCGACAAGAGCCAGCCGCATCAGGTGGACAGCGAGGGATTGCGGAGTTTGACAGTGGGGGTAATGAGAAGTGGATTACAAGTTTCGAATTCAAACCCAATCGCCGGATTAGAAGGTCGAACACAGCTTCTCGTCAAGCTTTCCGAGGCATTGAAGAACCATACGTATTTCGGAGCTGATGGTAGACCCGGAAACATGCTAGGTACGCCCATCTTTTACTTCCAACTTCCGAACTGTAACTAACGCGGAATACAGACTATCTCATCTCTCACCCCACATCTCAAGCCTCCTCCGTCCCCATCATTCTCCTCCCAACCCTGTGGTCGGTCCTTATGGATGGCCTCGCGCCAATATGGCCCTCCTCCCGCACAGCAATCGACGGTACTCCTCTCGGCGATGCTTGGCCACTTTCCTCCATGCCCACATCCCCAGCATCGCAACCCTGGGAAACAATCGTGCCATTCCACAAGCTCACTCAATGGCTCTGCTACTCTCTTATGCAACCCATGTCAAAGCTCATGAATATCTATTTTGCAGGTGCCGAGCTCATGACCGGTCTTCCGGAGTACAGAAACGGCGGACTATTCATCGATACCGGTGTCTTGAATCTGAAACCCAAGGAAGAGAAGCGGGGGATTCAGCAGTTCCGAGCAAACAATGCAAAAGAGGGAACGGTTGATATGGAAGTTGTACCCATGTTCTCCCCAGATGATGATGTGATTATTGAGTGGCGGGCTATTACTGTGGGATTTTTGGACTTGTTACTCGAGAAGGTGAATGAAAAGCTGGGCTTGCAGGGTGCCGAGCAGTTGAGCTTGCCGCAGATGTTGGAGGCCGGTAGTTGGAAGGTAAGCAATCCTTTCCTGGCAGTTTCCGCAGATCAATATTGACATGTGACAAATAGGGAGGCAGAGAAATGGCCGAGATTTCGAGACCAAATACGCAATGCCCGCCAATCGCCATCCTGTCCGACGGCACTGTCTTCTAAGCAAACTTTCCCTCGCACGTATAGAATATGACGAAGGATCTTGGCACGATATAATGAGCTCTGTGAGTGGAGTGGAGAAGAAAATATTTTGTACTTTTTGCTGCCTATGTTGGGCTGGGGTTTCCTCACAAGGCCAATAATTGCAGCATATGGAGGATAAGTGGGAACAAATCCAGTAGATACCCTATCGATGAGAAGAATGAAACAAACTTGCCGCCCTAGCCTAGTCGGCATTCGTTCATTGAATTATTGATTTTTACGATCGAGAAAATCTCTTACTAGATTGGGGTTTACTTCATGTTCAAGCCTTTACTTTGTCTGGCCAAACTATTACGCCAAGAAGACCAGGGCAAGGGGGCTTCTTAACCCCCCTGCTAAAGATTTCTTGGCGTAATAGTTTGGCCAGAGATGAAGTACAACCCACCTTTACTGTAGCTATGAAACTAATTATCAGGTGAAGACCTAGTTTGCTGGGGACGAGTAGATTCGTCCCCGGCAAAATCATTGTCTCCACCTGATAATTAGTATTGTGGCTCGAACTCATTTGGCTCATGAATCGCCGATTCATCATGGAGTGGAGCTACTAGGCTGTATTACGTTATAACTCGTTTTAGGTCTAGCTTTGCTCCCTTTCCTTTCTCATCAATGAACAAGGGAAGTATTCTCTACATGATCACTTTGTCTGTTATACTAGGCTTTGAGTGACCAGAGTGAGTTTGATTGGTAAGTCTCATAGGAGAGTAATTATAGTTCATTGTTCAGCTCAGTCTCTTGTCATTATGCTCTATTTTTGGGTGTGGTTCCTTAGTCTTAACATTTGTGCGGCCCGGTCTCTCTTGTAGGTTTCCTTTATTCTACTGAAGCTTTTGACGCATCAGGCGAGTATAGCATGGTTCACGATTTAAAGCGTTCTTTGATGCCGAATCCCTCAAAGCATGAAAAGATTCGATAGAAAGTTTCTCTGATTTAAGAAGTCACGAAATTGAACCCAATAATTCAAGTGATAGATATAACATCCTAAATACGTTTATAATAATCGATCAAACATGTCGAATCCGGCGGTTGATCCCACTAAAAAGCCAGAAACAAATCCAGAACCGGTGGAGGATGATATTAAACAACTCAACGGCGGTCCCCCACATTCAGAACCGGTGGAGGATGATATTAAACAACTCAACGGCGGTCCCCCACATTCAGAACCAGGTCGGTCGGCTTGGTTTAAAGCAACAGCCCCGATTTCACTACGCCATGCGCGCCCCGGTGCATTCCAAGCAGGACTTAGAGCGTCGGACAGTGACATGGTAGCGGTATATGAGGAAATCCGCAAGCAAATTGTCAAGTCTGGCGTTCTAAAGGTCTTCCTTGACGGGCCTGAAGGAAAAGAACCCTATATGATAGCGCAGGACCAGATTGTGAAGGCGCTGCAGTCGGTTCCGTATACACATGAAACGAATATCAGACCGGTGCCGGAGAAATGGTTGCGGCAATGGGCACGAGTGTGCATTCAGGATGCGTGGTCGAAATCCAGAGATTTACGCAAAAAGCCAGAGGTAGCTGAAGGTGTTCCCAATACGCTTTCGGGCACGACTCTTCATCTCAACGTGTTGAATCCTGATGGTGCTCCTACAATTAACAATATTATTGCAGAAGCCGAGGTTGCTGCAACACGCTGCGTGCCTCCAAATCTCGATATACTGGTTACGAGAAATTATCTCCTCACCCTGTTCCTCAAGGAGTTCGAGGTCGAATTGAATAACAAAGATAATGAAAGTTCTAAGCTACCCATCTTCAAAAACAAGGTCTTCAACGGCCAGCATGGCACACTATCCTTCAAAACAAGCTACCAAACCGTCAAAGAAATCACGCGTCAGCCTTCCTTCGAAGTTGCACTAACACAGCTCTTCAACGCCCGTCAAAGCAATACCATCACTTTTTACTTCGCGCTAGAATCACCAAGCCAGGAAAAAGCGCGTGTGGGGCGAGAATTGGCTACTCAGCGATCGAAAGATGCTCAGCAGAAAAGAGTTGTTAAAAAGCCTCCCCCACACCCACTTCCGACCGCCAGACCTTCCGTCGACGATGGCGTCCCTCAAGAGAAGAAGAAAAGCCGCAAGTCCCTCACCAGCCCCACGAAAGTCTTCTCACCCATTCGTTCCCCCAAGCCCAAACCCAGAAATACCATGATGGGTTCACCGGGAGAGCTTGATCCTGATCTTCGTCTTAGTAACTCGAAGTGGAGCTTGAGCACGCATCAGAGCAGTAATGAGGACTCGAGTATCGCGGCGAAGGTGGTGAAGGTAGTAGGGAAGACCAGGAACACGCTTGCGTCTAGACTTAGTGGGGTTAGGTGGAGTCTTGAGCATCCGTTGAATCCAAATCCCGTTGCCAAGAACAAGGTGAAGACTAAGAAAGAGAGGGAGAGTGAGAAAGTTTCAAGTAAGTTGATTCCTGTTTGTGTTCTCCCGTCCCGTTCGAAAGAAGTACTTTCGCAGAGGGTGGAACGGAAATGCTAATCACGGAATAGTGGGCAAACCAACAGCATGGCAAACAAACCCGTACAGGAGAAGTACATCGCCCGTAGAACCCGAAGAAACGAAAGTCGAGAGACTCGACGCACTTATCGCTACTAAATACACGGTTGCTGAAACTAAAAGTTTCGTCCGCGGTGTTAGAGATGAAGAAGTAACAGCGCCCGAGGTGACGCAGCGATTGGAGCTAGAGCGGACTCTTTCGGAGATGAGTCTTGAGAAGGAGGCAGCTGAGATTGAGCCGCTTGAGGAGGATGTGGATGATATGCCTCAGGAAGAGGAGTTTTTGGTTGCTGAGTATATTTCCACTTACTCCTGAGCCCCTTTGTATTATATCAATTACTGACTGGTGTTAATTGGAAAAGACTTCGTCGTCTTCAGGACTCAGATGATTTGATGCAACTCCGCGATCCCACCGAGCCAGAAGGCAACACCCTTCGCTGGAACGCCTGCTGCGAGTTCTTCCAAATCGATCATAACGCCATCCACCCCAATGAACTTATCCCCATCGCCGGTCTCAAGAACAAAGTCTACCAATACCAAGCTTTCGGCGTATACTGGCAAATGATCCAAAGCCGCGAAATCGGCGGCGGGTTCGTCGCGGATGAGATGGGACTGGGGAAAACGCTGTCCTTCCTGTCTTATATCGTAGTTGAGCGCCAACTATCGTGGCTGTGGAGCGATATTGCACGCTCCAGGAAAGATGCTGATGGCAGGCATTTTTCGGAGCAATTACAGGACAATAAGCATAGGACTTGTCCCAGTATACGGTCTCGGCGCGGAGGCTGGATTGCATGTCCTTGTGCCGCGAGTAGTATTACCGCACACATGAAGCCGAAGCCTGGCATCAGACTTGCTGTCGTCCCGCCTGGATTAGTGCTGCAGTGGCGAGAGCAATGGAATGAACATGTTGATGTGACGGAAGATAAACTGCAAATGCGACTCGCTGTCGCTCATCCTCCGGCCTTTCCACAAGATGGACGCTTCGACATTGCCGATGCGCGGCATGCGAAAAACACGGCCGAGATGAAAGCTCGCCCGAAAGCTTCCTGGAAGAGCAGCTCTGGGCCAGACCAAGCTCCTGGACCACCTTTAAGTGGGCCCGATGTGCCGAATTATGGATCAGAGAGGATGCTGCTGCTTACGACGGCGCACCAGTATAAGAACTGGATCAAGAAGACGTTCGAGTACGATGGTGTGAAGCATCGGCTTGAAAAGAACGGCAGTGGTAAGGTCGAGTTCTATAAAGGAAAACGGCATGGGATTGTGGTGGGCATCGCCATGAGCGATGAGTGTCATGAGGACTACCAGAAAAACAAAGGACGGGCTGCCGTGCTCGCTGAATTAGAGGGTCAGGATGCTAGGCCCTTTCTCTGGGGATATTCCGGGACACCTCTCCCAGGCACGCCACGCGGTTTGGAGAGCGTGGTATGGGCACTCGAACAGCACCGCGAATATACAATCCCTGAATACAGGGGTCTCCGACGCGTATCATCCTGGGACCGCCACGATAAATACACGTCTAAATCCGGGCTGCGCTACAAAGATCTCGACGTCGTCTGCAACGACTTTGACCGCTACGTAAAGCGGAATGTGGGCTACAGAGACATGCTTCCCGGCTTCAAAGAACGGATGGTACCTTTCCTGCAAACGTACATGCTCCGCCGTACAACCGACTCGCTCTGGTTCGGCAGGCCCCTTATGAAGCTAAAGCCGCATTACCATCAAGAAATCTTCGTCAAGCCGACCAAGGACGGATATCTCGCGCTCCAGAACGTCATTAAAAGCTACATGCGCGTTACTAACCGCGAGAAAGAGGTGCTTTTACAGGAGACCCAAGCCGCCTTTGAAGCCAAAGATCCGATTGCGAGGGGATATGATTCCCGTCCCCTTCAACTCAACTTCAACGCCGAGTGTCGAGCCGAGTGGAAACACCGCGTCTTCGCCACGTTCCCGTACCTAGTTCTCTTTTTCGAGGGCGCCCAGAAGGGGCTGCCGACGGAGACGCCCAAGATTGATATGTCGTCCAAGGAATGCATGCAATGGCGAAGCGCGAAGGATGAGCGCAAGTGTCCGTATTTCCAAAAACTGCATCTTATTGTAGAGAATAGCCCCAAGTGTTGCTGGCTGTATGATTTTATCCGAAGGGAGATCTTAGACCGGAAGGATACGCTGGGACGTGAGAGGAAACTGCTGATTATTACGAGTTTTAATGTTGTGGGCTTGATTTTGAAGATGGCGAGTCCTTTTCATCCCCTCCCCCCCTCACCTCCCCGCCTTTACATCCGTTTTCGGATTGAGCTTCAGATCAAGGGTCATATGCTGATATTTTACTTGTGGCATCACAGTTCATCGAAAATTACTTCCAAAACACAGAAACCCGCGTCGGCATCCTCCACACCACCATGCCCCAACGCCAACGCACATCCACCCTCGACGCCTTCACCGACGCCCTTCTCCCACTAACCACCACACGGAAAAACCCCAAAGAAAACCTGCAGTTCCTCATCGGTCCGCCCTCGCTCCTGGGTAAGGGCCTGCAGCTCACGCGCGCCGCCAACATCGTGCTCATGGAGCCGGACTACGATTTCGGGCGCGAGATGCAGGCGTATGCGCGCGTGAACCGTATCGGGCAGCGGAATGACGAGACGAGGAGTTATCGACTTGTGGATGCGGAGAGTAGAGTTGAGGGCCGCATTGTGAGAAGGCAGGATGAGAGGCATGAGTGGCCTGGAAGGGTTATTGATGAGGAGGATGTGGGGTTGGTGGGCGTGACTAGTGTGGATGAGTTGGACGCGGTGAGGAGTGCGAAGGGGATGGATGTTTATTTGGGTAGTGGTGGTGGTAGTGGTGTGGATAGTAAAGGTAAAGGTAGAGAGGTGGATTCGGGGGTGGATGTAGTTGGTGAGGAGATGTCGGAGAGATTTGGGGATCTGGGCGGTGGGATCGGCGGCATTAGCATCCCAAAGTGGCAGCATGGGGTCGAGAGGAAGGGTGATGGGCCAGAGAAGAAGCGGCTTCTGATGCAACCAAGGGTTGATACACCGGGGCTTCTTACGGGTTATTGGGACGATGACGTCGGGGTGGAACGGTAAGGTACATATGCCAAGTGGCATGATTGCATTACTCGTACTTTGAAATAATGTTTCTGGAGGGTAAACAATCTACTATCGACTAATACTGGCAGCTGTAGATTTTAAACTTTAGAGAATTATTTAGAATATAGATGGGGAGTTTTGTTCTCATTTAGATAGACGTTAATACTAGTTTGTTACTTATACCATATATCTTTTCTGGAATTGGAGGTTAATAGACAGATTCCTGCAAGCATCAAACGCAACTTGTCTTCTATATCCATTGGTACTTATATGAGGTGAGATAAAATATCAAGTGACGAGTTAGCATCTGCTTCGGAACCCCGCCCCCTTTCTCTAAGCGAGCCTTGGTCTAAACTTACAATCCATCTCTCGACCTCTGAAGCAATGCTCGATATGATCAATGAGTGCCAAGGACAAAGAGACCTAGACCAATGTAATTGCTGTAAACTTCGAATTGACCTCTAATCAATCTGTCGTTCTCGGTCTCACGTGCCTCAATCATGTGATCAGAAATCACCGCCGCATCCTTCGTGGCGCAGCTCACATCCCTCAAAGCTCCTTCAAACATCAGCTGGACCTGTTTAAAGAATAATTTAGATATCCTCCAAAGCCATCCTTTTCATGAATCAAAGCTCTGAAATCACCATCTCTAATATCCCGCCAATACCCAACGCAGACCGTGTCGTGTCCCAGATATCAGGCAGAAGTGCAAGTCGATGGAGTGAACACCATGACACACGATTCAGCACCAGCCGTGGATATATCCCACACTTTCCATAGTGCAGATACCTTGCTAGATACCACTCATCATGTACGTAAACCCTTCTATTCCGTCCTCTATCTTCTCGGAATGTCTGCTCACGTGACTAGGATGACCATTCCCACAGCTTCAACGACCATCAGCATACCCACCACAGCGCTCCTCATCTCGAAGACAACCATCACCATACAAACAAGCACCACCACCACCACCACGACGACCTCGATCCACCATATGACGACGCACCTGACACCCAGCCCTTATTCCCACCTCCAGCTTATAGCTCTGCTGGGCATGTAAACGGTGATGAAAGAGAATACTCTCAACCTCCGACTGGACATGGGAATATGGTGGATAAGAGGAGAGTCTGTGGGCTGATTTTCTGCGCTCTTTTTGTTATGGTGTGGGTTGGAATGTTCATTTTTATGGTATCTAATGCTGTGAAATTCAAACGAAATTTTGATGGGATGGGCCATCCTTGATTAGGCTCAGAGATGAATTAAGGAGGGCCTCTATTCTGTATACAGACTGTTTAATAGCCATTTCCAATTTCATGGCTGCACTCATTCAGTGGCCACAGGCCAAACACGAGGTTGAGAGGAAAGGATGGAATTTTGCACCGCAGCATATGCACCACGAAGGCAAATCGATGAATTCTGATAAAATCAAGAATTGGTGCACAATTATCCCTGATAGATGGATCATCAAGCGGCGCGTTGCATATTTTCCCATTGATTTTCTTTAAGGGATATCTCTTCCCGCTTTTCGTTTGCCTCGTGCATATTCTCGCACCACCCAGGTTTTGATTCAACTTCAATCGTGATTGACTGGGCAAAGGTAGATGAGAAATCGTACGCGTTCAGCTGCTGGTATACTGGACGGTACTCAAAGAGGTCAACATGAGGAACATCTGCGGTTGTGACAAACAAAGATGTCACTGCAAGGATGTTGACTTCGACAAAAGCATGGCGCTCTTCATGCAATCCTTCAGGGTTGAACCAACGGGCATCACGGGACGGATGGGAACATTGTTGCTGCATGTCAGGTAGGGAGGCCTTGGGATCTCTTCTTATTCACTTGTAAACGTGCTGAAACTCGGATGGATAATCTGACTCTACAGCTGAACACTCTCAGCCACAGAGGTTTCTCGTTTGCTGAAAAGTGGGCAGGCATTAGAGCCCTCCTAGATGGAGGAGGTTTTGGCAAGTCAAACCGTTCGTTTCAATCAAGTGCTTTGGGATTTGTCTTGGGTCGGTACAAACAGAGCTTTCTGCAGCGTTGAGTGAATTCGGTTCGATCGACGGATGTCAAGATATGTGCATACCCGGAGGGGTGAAGGTTCAAACATAAGCAATTGAAAGCGAGTGCTGCAGATTTCATTGGTCCGATTTTAAGTCCTTTGATGAAAGGGAAAGCTCACCAGGGTATGTTACAGATGACCCCAAGAGCAGAATGCCGTCTTCCGCATTCTGTTTGCCTCATGTTCGTTCCCGACAGCCCATGTTTTGGATTCACATCCATTCTTTCAATAATCCATCCAATGCGTTTCATTCCCGCACAGCACTACTTGGTTCAAGGGGGGAAGCAAGACTATATAAATGCAACTATTTCGACCTCCTTCTTGCCAAAGAGAACTTTGCCACACTTCCAGTCTTGTTTGGTCAGAAAAACTGTTTCTGGCGCAATATCGTGCCAAGATGTCGGTCACAAAAGAACTTGATGCAATGGACGGCCTGAATCCATCCACATCAACGCCCACTATCCCAAAGGTCACAGTGGCAGACCCGACAACTCTCGAAGGACAGCAGGAAGGTGCCATACTTGTGTTACAGTGGTGTGATCAATCTTCTGGATACAGTCCTGCTGTCGGCGATCACGTCAAAGTTTTGAAATTCTTGGAGGCCGACGAGGTCGAAGTTGAAAGCCTTCGCACTGGACAGCAGTTGTTCGTACAATGGAGAATCTTTTTCCCAGTACCTTTCTACGGGAGCTGTGGCTGCGTCCAGGGAAAATGTCGATGCATCTATGAGTCCTTTGATATGTTCCAGGTTCGCTCCAGCCACCCCAAACTTGCGCATGCTTTTACTGATGGCTATTTTTCTGCATAGGCTCGACAAGCCAAACGAGGGGACACATTGATGAACGACTCCAGGATAAACAATGTCAAGGTGCCTTGGACTCGGGAAGGTCAACAGCCCAACGCTATTCTGGCAGTCAAGCAAAAGCCTCGGTTTCCTGCAAACTTTGCGGAGAAGAAGCTAGGGATTGAAGTAGGCGATTTTGTACAAGTGTTGAGCTTCTCGACAACTGATTCGATGAAGTTGACGGCGAAGAATCTGAGAACAGGCGCAGAAGGCAGCATGAGTTGGAATGCGTTCATGACAGTGAGCACCAGGGAGGTTTGCGGGTGCGGCGGGGAGTATACATGTCACTGCCAGTACGACAATTTTGCGGAGAGCTTCAAGTGGTCAAAGAGAGGTTCGTGGGCAACTCAAAATTGACAAGGGAGACCCTTGGGTAGAAAAAGGAGCATCAGAATTGTGTCGAAATAGCGGGCGGGGCGACTTCAAAGGATATTCAATGGAAACGTGATATCCATGCTTGTCCCTCTTACTAGCTGACATTCATTTCCACCAAGTTCAGGAAACATTTCAAAACACTTATTGACGTCTAGTACTCATGTGGGCCATTCAGTTCTCTATCTCAAATACATTGAAGCAACCTGGGCTAGCGGCTTACAATTATGTAGCATGTTAAACCTGCTATTTGTAGTTGTCTCAGTTAATAATCCTCTTATGTTGATAATTTACCAAGCCATGACACTTATTACTTTTGCTTCAACGCTTAATAATCCCAGTCCTCACAATCTGAGAGTTGACACGTCTTCTACTCCGAGTCTCCAGCTTCTTCATTAGAGATTTATCGATGTATAAGGAGGTAATTCAATCTCTAAATTAGGTAGTTTTGGGGGCTGATTTAGGTTTTATCAGATTAAAAGATTGGTAATCTAAATATTCAATTGATCCGGCAACCTAATAAAGCATTCCTGAATAACAGAATCCAACCATACTAGCATGGATTAATAGTCGGGCCTTCCTTGTTTGCTCGCTTAGCGCCAACAGTGAATAGCAAAGTCCTAGACTTGTACTCGAGTATATAAACTCACACTGTCGCATATTCCAAGTCTATTTCATCTTTTTCACGCCACAAAAGAAGCAAAATGAACCTCATTATTGTTGCTTTGACTGTACTCTTGACTTGGGTCGCATGGTATCTGTCCGACCTTCCTCATCATTACAGCAAAGCACAAAAGTCCGGCCTCCCATTTTTCCTCAGTCCATTCAATCCAGCATCTGGCACGTGGCTCGTCATATCTGGTCTACTTGGCCATTCAACCCTCGAACGCTTCCTGCCCCGATGGCTTTTCGTAAGCAAATCCCTTTCTTTGTCCCTATTTCTGAATTTGTCGCATTGGGGCTCCCAGAGAGCGTTTCATCTTCTCGGCTCCTGCTACGGGAAACAAAGTACTAACTCGTTGTAGGAGAGGATCCAGCCTACGTTGCTAGGATGGCACATTCGTGGCAAGCGCACTGTGCATGCTCGATGGGGCAAAACATTTCTGCTTGTCTCGCCGGGAGGTAATACGGTTTTCACTGCGGATCCAAAGGTCGCTCATCAGATGCTACAACGGCGGAAGGACTTTGGGAAGGTTGAGATTGCTGCATGTATATACATCCTCCGATCTTCGAGTTGCCACGAATAATCAAATACTTTCTGTTGTATTTTAGAGATACTTGGCGTGTTTGGCCCAAACCTCCTTTCGGTACATTTAGGACCCTTTCCAAGATGTTCCTGAGACCCCTCGCTGACTTTGCGCTTCGATAAACGGATGGTGCTGAATGGCAACGACATAAGAGAATATTTGGACCGATATTCAACGAACGTATTATGTGAGTCTATATGTCGGAATATGTTCTCGTCTAGTTGTACATGTGTTGAAACATATGCTACCCCTGGAACATGGCCCAAACTGCTCTCAATGCACCCCTGGTTTATACGGAAGAGAAATACTGACTTGAGATCTTCATTGCCAGGAGCTCGGTTTGGGAAACAGCCTCGTCGCAGGCTCGCGCCATGTTAGGCGAGTTCGCGGAACCCTCAACCTCTGGTCAGCATGATATAACGAATGGCGCCTCAGAAAGAATGCAAAGAATTACAGTCAACGTGATCGCAAGCATTGGCTATGGTATACAACGGTCGTGGGCGGAAACAACGATAGCGAAACCGCCACAGGGATTGACAACGACACTTTGGTCATCGCTCTTGACAATTGTTCACCATCCATATTTGACTGTCTTTGTCCCGGCCAAGATCTTAAGCTTTCCACTCATGCCGAAAGCAGTAAAGGAGATCGGCTTGTCAAAGACTGAATATCCACTGCATCTTCAAGAAACAATAGCCCAGGAACGACGAAATCCTAGTTCTGGTAATTCTCTGTTGGCATCCCTGGTACGACTGTCAGAGATAGGAACCTCGCAAACTTCCAAGCAATCAGCTTTCTTGACTGACGAAGAAATTACTGGCAATCTCTACGGTATGACTATCGCCGGATTCGACAGCACTGCCGCTACACTCTCGTACGCACTCATGATGCTCGTCATTGAGCCGAAGCGGCAAGAATGGATAATCGAAGAAGTCGACGAGGTATTGAAACTCTCACTTGGATCTGACTACTCAACCGTCTTTGCTCGTTTGCCCCGGTGCCTTGCCTTGATGGTATGTACATGCTCCTCTCCCACACGCAACCCCCGTGCTGAACACATTTAGTACGAAACCCTCCGCCTTTGCGGCCCCATCCCCAACAGTGCCCGGCAAGTTTTCGCGCCACAAGATATCGAAGACAAGCACTTTCCTCCTGGTACCATCATCCAAATAAGCTCACCCGACATCCACACCAACCCCGAGATATGGGGCGTAGATGCTGAAGAGTTCCGGCCTTCTCGGTGGCTCAAGGATGATGGAAAGCTTCACGAACCAGCTCCTGGAGAATTTCTTCCTTGGTCTTTTGGTCCTCGACTATGTCCAGGCATCAAGATGTCGCAAGTCGAGTTTCTGGCTACCATGTGGGAGATCTTCTGTGGATGGAGAATTGAGATTGTGCAGCGAGAAGGAGAGACCGTGGAGGATGCAAGGAAAAGGGCGGGTGCATTAGTGGAGGATAGCTGTATGAGGTTGACGGTTCAGATGAATAGGCCACAAGATGCAGTCCTGCGGTGGATAAAAAGAGGAATGGGTAATGCTCTTATAGCAACGCAACGGTTAACTAAAATAGAAACGTGTGATTTTAGCGAAAAGTATTGAATTTCATTTGTCCTCATCTATATGATCTTATAAGTACATGCTCCTACAAAAGAAAATTGCATGTTGTTTACATTAGTAATTATTACCCCAAATTCCTGATCGCGTCACACGATATCATCACCAGCACTAACAACATTAACTGTTCTCATTTCCCGCCGCAATACTTTCCCAGAAATGCTGAAGGCGGGTTGCAACGACTTCTCCATCGGTCCACCAACCGCCAAGCTCGTAATCGTGCTCGCTCGACTAGGAACATTGTCCGTCATGAGACTGGGCATAGCACTCGTATTTCCAAACGCCAAACTCGGTACCGAGTCATCAGCCGATGCCCGCTTAAAATGTATAGGAGGCGGCATAACCAGACTCGGCGTCGGCGTGTCAGATATCCGAATCTGCTTTGCGATTGGCCTCATAGGTGTAGAAGGATGGGCAGATGTCCCGGGATAAGCCATATCCTTCTTCGCTTTCCCGATCCACAGCATCTGCTCATGCTCCCTCAGATACCGATCCCCACTGAAGGACTTCTGCACGATAGCCCTCGTACGCATCCCTAGCGCCCTCCGAGCATCCTGCTGCTCATACATACGTTTCGTAATCCTCGCTACATCTTCAGGTGTTGGATCTTCGGGGAAGGAGGCATCTTTGGTTACTTGGTCAGGGTCGCAGTATTGCGCCCATTCGTCTAATAGCGCCAGAAGCTTGATCTGGGCGCGAGCCATGGCGAGCGCGTCATTGGGTGCTACGACTGCGCTGTAGCAAGAACCGTCCGAGGGGTTCGTGAGGACCCGGAGGGAGGCACCCACGTCAGTACAGACGACTGGGGCACCGGTCAGGGCTGCTTCACCTAGGGCGAGGGGGAGGCCCTCGGAGACGGATGAGTTGAGGAAAACCCACTAGATAAGTGTTAGTATACGAAAGAAGTGCAGTGATACAAGGTGCAGCATACAGTTTTCTCGAGAACTCTAAGGGCGTCCGCTTCTCCTTGAAGCTTGACCTGGTGTCGTAAGGATTTTGTTGCGATAATTTCTTGGCACTGTGTTGTATATGAAGGTGCTTTGTCAATGGTACCATAGATGTCCAATCTGAAGTCTCTAAAGCCCCACTTATTAATGATTATGTCTGCAGAGAGCAGCGCAGTTTTGATGTCTTTGGCATACCTGGGAATGTGGTTAGCAAATGATACAGGAGAAGGACGAATGGCTGACACATACCATACGTGCGATAGCATTGTGACAGTCGGTATTGTGGTCTTGATCTCTTTCACTGGAGCAAAGCGCTTTCATTTGTTAGCAAGGACGGTGAAAAAACGATGACTGAAACATACCTGCATATCCGTAATACCATTCACAACAGGGTCTATCTTTCTTTTAAATGCTGCGCGGTGCTGAATCTTTCCTTGGCAAGTGCCAATTTCAGCCTCCCAGTTCGGGTTAAAGAAATCAGCACATGGCAGAATCGTGTCCGCATGATGCAGTGTTAGGACCGAAGTCATTCTCATCAAGCCAAGTAGCGAATTCCTGACAAATGGCGAAAGTGAACAGAGCGCCGAAGAAAGGAACAAGTTTGTTTCTCTCCAGCTAATAGCATGGTCCCATATCTGAAGCGTGCAGCCCCGGCTGATTTTGCACACAACACCATATGAAGCACTGACGCTATGATGCGATGCTTGAAAAACGGCAGGCATCTGTTCCGGGAGTGGAATAGCGAAGATAAACAGGTACCGGGACCAGAGTTCTAGTCCTTGATCAAGCTGTCCTAGTGTTGGATGCTCAGTCTTCAGCCACTCCGACGAAGGTCGGGCATTTGTTGCAGTTTGGGAAAGCCATAGCCGTCTCCATGCAGCCTTCACCACTTCACTCCTCCAAGTTTCGCTCCAATGCTTCGTTTCCTTGAAATATGAATTTAGATTCACAAGTGCCCTCGTCATTTGCTTGATATCGGCCACTGACAATTCGATTGCTCGAGCCCCTTTGATCATCGCCTCCAAGATAGGAACAAAGGCACGCTCAATGTCAAGAAGTGTGGCATGCGTGGTTATGTGCTCCACTTCTGAATCGAGTTTGTTGTTGAAGAGACCGTGGGTGGGTGTCATCAAATCGAGACCCCAGAGAGGGATGATCTTCAAGGAGTGAACGTTACGCTCGATTTGGCGTTTGGGGAGGCCGAAATCGTTGGCGGATTCGGCAACCATGTGCCATTTAATTGTACGTAAATTATTAACCACATCACTGCGGCAGGCCGAGACACCACCACCCTATTTTCAAAGTTAGTGGCATTTTATAAAAGGAACAAAGGGACAATTTACCTCGTTTGGCCATGTGCCATTATCGGCGGCGATGACATGGAGCTGCGTTTCGTCTTCCTCTTGCGTAGTAACATTGGATCGGGTCCTGCTGACGGAATCACCACCTTGGCCAAAGCTATACAGATCATTGATCTTGATAGCAAGTGGGGTCATGCTAGATATGCTATTGTCAAGATCAACGCTCGCCATGACCGCATCTCTATTCTGGTCAAGATAATCTTCGGCAGCTTTCAAGTTGCCAAGATCACGCTTTCTCCAATATGGACGGAGCATAGGGTCACGACGAAGCAAGCGCTCATCAAGCCAACGTACTACTACGCCGTCAAATGTGGGATCTTTCTTCCAGGACGCCCAAAGCCAAGAACGGGTTTGTGTAGTTGGGACGGGGTATTGTCGAGTTGAGCATCCAAGGAAACGAGTTAGTGGATTGAAGTCAATGGTGCTGAAGCCGTGGAGTGGGTTGTCGTCCAGGATAGAAACATGCTTGGGCTTCTTTAAAACATCAAGATGATCATGCAGAATTAGAGGAGGTGTATCCACGGGCTGTCCATTCAGAGTGGTCACGATTATGGGGTGTAGTTTATGGTCGTAAAAGTACTTGCTTTCCCAGACATCTCTATCAACAACAAAGGTTGCTTCAGTGACTTGCGAATGTGGGATCTAAACAGTTAGCTTAGCATTCACTGTCTAGGGGTTGCTAATTACCCAAGTTTCGAGCTTTTCCGGTTTTCGTCGTGGAGGCGCACACCATGAAACAGTACAGCTCAAATGCGGAAGTACAAACACGGCACGCAAAAGAGCCCCGGAATGATTCTGGGAATGCTTCGGGGCTTTTTGGTACTGATATTGGAATCGTATGAGGTTGCCGTCTTTAAAGTACGAGCCAGAGTCGATCTGCCCTCTCGCATTATAATTGATATCTTGTAGCGCATTTTTGCCAGTGATCCCCTTTCTGGTGATTGGAATGTTGAGAAGGTCGGTCCTAGAAAGTCGCTTCTGTGCTGACGCATCCGAGTTTACATAATCGTAGATGTAATCATTTACCGTATCTCCGCCGGACATTTCCACGCGGCGCTGCAGAGTCATGGTATTTGAATATGTGTTGACTATGCATGAATCCATCTTGGTGCTTGGCTCGGTGGTATGATCACCGCAATACTGGATTAGCTTGAAGCTGTCCTTATCAATTGGGTGGATGAAGCCTGTGAAGACACCGTCCAGGTTACGGATCAATACTCGACGTCGTTTGATAGTAACTTGTACCCCGCGAATATTCTTCCATGCTGTGGCCACATTTGTACGCTTGTGGAACTGTTTTAGTTTTAGTATGCGAAATCATAAAAAGGAATGTGGGTTGCAAATATAACAGGAAGCCCTTACTAAAAACATTGGGAGAAGAAACTGTTGAATGCTCTTGGACCACATCCAAATACCAATGAGCACTCCCCTTACAAAGTAATTGCACGGATGAGATGCGCCAGGAAACCCATGCCTGAGCTCCCTTTGATACTCTGGATCCGCCACGAATGCAATAAAGAAAAATTTGCAAAGAGTTCCTAAGTAGTGGTACAACATCCCAGTGTACATGCGAAGCTGATCATAAGTCGAATATATCGGAGGAGTAGCGGTGTTTTCATATAGATCAATCACGGGAAGAACCGGCAATGAAGCAACTCTAGCAAGCTCGTGCGCTTTGCTCGAGGGGTCTCCAGTGACCCACGAAGTGGCGCGCGCGAGTGAGACCGCACTTGAAAATACGGCGTAGTTACAGCGCGCAATATGTGTTTCTAGACAAACTCCCAATGAAAGGTTGAGCCTCTCCACGAATATTGGTTTCTGTTCTTCTGGAAATGAAGTTGAAACTCCCACGCACCGATTCAGGAGATAGTGCCGCATCTCTGGAGGGAGCGCTTCCCATTGAATGTCCGGGTCAATTCCAAGACAGAGGTCTTTCAGTAATTGTTTTCGCAGAGCCTGTAGTAGCTCAGGAGCATTCCCTAATTTGGAACTGATTTTTAGTTGGCGTTCCAAGACACTTGGACTACCGGAGCCCTCTCTGCACACTCCGTCATTAGGCACCAGAGTTTGTGCCAGAACAGCCTCGCGAGTCTTGTAGCCCAAATATTGTTCGGCAGTGGCCTGAACAAGAAGTTCCACTACTCTATAATGGTTTTAACATATGTCTTAAGATTATGAAGGTGGTGAGCTTACTCTTGGTAAAAGCCAGGCTGGGGGTGCTGACCCTTCAAAATACATTTGGTCTTGCACCCAACCAAAAGATTGACTGAGGTATTTTCAGTGCGGCTTACCGCTCTCATTGCATGATCATACTTAGAGAAGTGTTCAATAGAGACCAATTCGATCTTGATTTTACCCTCAATGAAAAGCTTGCCACTGAGACCAAGTAAATGTTCCGCCTCTGGGAAAGCTCGCTGTGCAAGGTCGGTGAGTTTCGTAGCGCCACATTGATGTAAGAGCTGAGAGACTTGGTGACCGAGTGATGAGAGGGGCTGCACGACTATTTTCTCTGCTTTTGGGAGCTCCTCTAATTGGTGGTAGAAGCCTTTGAGTTCTGGTTGGGACCAGGATTGATCGACACCTGGGCCAAAATATGCATCATATGATCCTCTGGTGATGAGCGGAATGTGATCTTCAGGCTTCCCAACAATCTTTGCAGCAAATAATGAGAGAATCGCTACCGTCCAAGTTGCTACCGCGAGGGCGACTACATCTGAGTATATGAAATTTGGTGCTTGATGTTCGAGTATAAATCCGAGAGGTAAGCCAACACTGACACCGACCAATAGAGGCTTAAGAGCATGCGGTCCGCAGAATATTTTAGTGTACTATGGACCGTGAGTGTTTGTGCAATGGTGGTGGACTTGCGATACGTACCTGAAACCATAAAAGACCTGTGTGAAGATACCCAATTAACAAAACATTTTTCGAAAGCTTTGCCCAGCGAGAGCTAGAGAAGTGACTCACCGGTGTAGGCTCCTACATAGCTCAGAAAATAAATTGACTCTTCCTTATTCTTGACAAACAACCATATCAGGACCGAGGTTACAGCTAGACCCCATATGTGCCACAGCAAGTATCGAGCAAGTGTCTTCCAATATAGCAGCTTGCGATTTTGCAACTTGATCTTTGTGGCGTTTGCGATATCAGCATCAGACGAGATGATCTCTTCATCACCATTACCAGCCAATTCGTGTAGCTTAGTAGCATTGAAATCAAGCAAGACCGCCCCGATCAGATAATAAGCCAGCCCAAAGCCCACGGGGACTCTCAAGGAGATTGAGGATGAACCGAGACCGAGAACCTGGCCACCGTCGATCAAAGCGACCCACTTGTCGAGAAGCGCCACGATGAAATACAACATTGTGCAGCCGATCTAATGTATCGTTAGCAGGAATAGCGTCTACTCCGGGAATTACCCTACCTCGTCGCCGGCCTGTCGCCAGTGGATGAATCCAGAGTGGAACTTTATGCCAAGTTGAGACTTTTGCAGAGAATCCAAAGCGACTTTAGCTGTATTATTCCATGACGAACTGAACATTATAGGCTTAGGAACACCCGTAAATCGGCAGTACCAGTCCTAAACCTGTCAGAACCTCGTCAGATAAATAAATGGTGAAAGTTACCATGAGGAAGACTGTTGATTCATATGATTTTACGAGTTTTGATACCATGGCATCGCTGTTCCCCTTGGCAAAAGCCGACTTCCGTAGTTCTAGGGAAACTTTTTGTTGTAACGATCCACGGGCCAATTTCAAAACACTTGGGTCTGTCATTTTCTGGATCTCTTCTCTTTCACAAGGCGAGATCGTATCCATATGCCAACTCCTCAGAGCGGCGTCATCGATTAAGGTGATTTTCTGATACCACGTTGTCCAGCGTGAGCCAGTGCGTCGAACTCCGAGGAACAGCAGAAGTATGAACACGTAAATTACGGTCAGATAGATGGCAACATCGTTGTGTGGGATGAAAATTGAGACCAGTGGCGAGATAAAGAGCACCGGGATACAGGCAATAATGATAACTCGACCCTGAACAGCACGTTAATACATCAAACATAACCAACTTTATGAACATACAAGGCATATTGGGCTTCACTTACAGATTGAAATCCTGACCCCGTAAACTGGTAGTTGGCGAGTGCGGCCAGTAAGGTAAGATACGTCGTCAAAGCAACAAGATACAGGAAGAAGACAATGGCTGCATGGAACCCACTAGTGCAAACGAACGCAATGAACCCGATTGAGCCAGCAATAAGTGTGAACGCAAATCCACCTAGCAGGCGTGTAACCACAAAATAGTTCATAGCAGAGAATGCCATTGACGCCAAGTAGTAAGTTCCACCGCATGTAATCCACGTTCCAATTGCACCAGACAAAAGCAGAGATATCATCAATGCAACCGTTGCGCTATGCTGTTCTTGATCGGACATCATTCCACTCAGGTAGAGGCCGTGACCAGTAGTAGTAAGCATCAGGATATCGATGAGAGCCGGGATGGCGAAAACACTCAAGAAGGTGAACCGTTGGTACGTAGGCATCCCTATTGGCTTCTGATTTTGATCAACGTCCATCCGTGCTTCTGAGTAGGCCGAATCGAGAGCTTCTGAAGTGTCCTTAATTGTAGGAGGCTGATGTCCAGATTCGCCATAGTGATTGCGGAATTTCTCGAAAAGGAGTCGTCCGAACTGACTCGGAGTGACATCGAAGTATGCCTCGCACCTCGATCCCAGTGCAAATAGTTCGGCAAAAGCGGCAGCTTGATCGGGCTGATCGTTGAAAAGCGGATTTCTGTCTGTGACTTCGATGTACACCTCTTCAAATGCTATTCTTCGCATGGTACAAAACACCGACATGGCTAATATGTCGCCGATAGCGTCAAGGGTAGAATTTTGAAGTAAAAATTCAAGAGCTTTAACGATGGCGTTCAGATCGCTACGATTTCGAGTTTTAAGTGCTCTCAAGAGCGTCTCTTCGACCTCGTGGAACAAGGACATCGCGGCTGAGATATCTGGATGCGATCGTCCGGACTTACAGTGCCACTGCAGTCTTGTTCTTACCAACTCTTCTGCATTTATATCTCCATTGATGTATCCAATTGTATTCAACGCCTTGAGCTGAATCAGAGTTGGGGCATCAATCAATGCCTCGGTTGCCGCTGATTTTATGCGCCTTGGTATTTCTTCGTTTGCTGATTCCGGGGCGAGTGACATGTGTTGCAACAGTAGGATGTTTTCGTCTGGAGTGAGCATCGAAATGTCTTGCATCACCCGTGGAGGCAAATCGTGGGGCGAAACGAGGGTGTTTTGCCATTGACCGAATGCAATCTCAGCAGCAAGACATTGATCCCGTGTTAAGCCTTCGCTTGACAAGAAAGCATGGAGCAGGACACTCAATATGTCATGCGAACTTTTGGAGACATATATATCGGTGGTGTTTTGTGACTGGTGATATACTGCCCAAAATTGCTTCCCTGCCATCTTTTGGAAGCCGGAATGCAGTCCCAGGAAGACTTGAACGTTACCACAGCTACCATCGAGAGTCTGGGATAACTCCACTGCCAAGTTCTCGATACCTTCAGACGAGCAAGGTGCACCAAGAGTCATGGACTCCACCGAAAAGTCAATTTCAGCGATGAACCTTCCCAGTTTCTCCCCGTATTTCCGGAGTTCGGGAGGACCGACTACATCCAGGAGTTCTAGTTTTCTGAGATTTCTCTGGGAGAGAATGATATCTCTAAAATCATCCTCCGTGACATCGACTCCCAAAGGGAAACACCCCAGCCCATCAAGGTTGCTACAACCCGTCGTTGTCACACAGAGCGGATCTCCCGGCGCCGCATTCCCTAGGATAAACCAGTCGGAATCTCCCAAGTCGGAGGCAGTCGCCTCTGGAGTTGCTGTTGAGTCCTTGCATGTGCACAGGCTAACCACGGTGTTCTTCAGAGTAGGCAGCAAGTTTTCAAGCTGCTCATTGATGTAATGATATTGATCGGAATATTGCACCTGGTTCAAAGATCGTCAGTCTGGAAAGAATAATGAGTCGGAGTCACTTACAGCTCGCTTGCTTTTCCATTGATCATGCAGCTCCATTACACGAGGTTCTTTCAGCCAATTAAATGCGCTGAGAGGCTCGAATGGAACAACCTTAATAGAAGCATCAACAAGGGCGCTATGCGAGCCGATCCAAGGAACAGCGCTGTAAAAGCTACACCATGTAAAAGTTCTCTTCAGAACTGCATTGGACGGTATTACGCCATCTCCCAATGCATCCCAAATCAAGACATTGAAGTCTCGCAGACAGGCTTGCGAAACAAATGCCTTAAGTGTGGTACGCAAAGCTTCCAATTCAAAACAATCGCGCCTCTCTCCATTTTCCAAAATGAGGCAGTTACGGATCACGAGCCCAGAGATTGCGTCACAGTCCAAAACATTTGCATCATGTAGAAAGTCGGGAGCCGAGGTCTCCAAGTAGACTTCAAGATCGAAGATGGAGAGTGCATCACTCAGCGCATGCAGGACCTTGTTCGATATCTCCTCCCAGCCTGCCAGAAGGACACCAGTGAAACCATTGCTACGCCCTTCGTGGTCTTGAAATCGGGTCGCAATGATAGTCATCAGGTGATCAATCCCCGAGATAAGCAGGTCTTCTGGCTGCTTGGTCCTTATCGGCACATGTAATATTTCGCCAATTTCGAGTCTGCCAATGGTAGATTGCGATTTGTGCTGGTGCTGACTATGCTGGCGCTGTGCCAATGCGGCGACAACATTGTCCCCAAGAGGGTTGATTATTATTGCATCTTTATCGGAGAATATTTGTGCTTGGTCTGCCGAAATTATGTCATCAAAGTGTCCCAAATAAATTCCAAGGGACTTTGGTTTCAGCTTGTCGGACTTCTCGAGCGACAGTTGTGACTGTGAGGCTGTGTACTTTTGTAAATGACTCGCAACCTTGACGGGGAGGATATCAGATGTTTGCTTCTAGTGTAACAAAATTATAAGTATGATTTTGTAGTAAAATTAGGAAACAACATTGAAGTTTTGAGGACTTACCCTGGCTGAAAAATGCTGGTAACACTTTTTGAGAACAGTAAAAGCGATGTAAGTGGAGCCAATGCTAATGGACGTGAGGGCAACGCCGACGAGAATCTATCTATTGTGAGTAAAGCATACAAGGATATGACATCTAACTCACCAACTGCCACCAGTGATCAGCGAGTTGAGATCCGCGGCCTGCATCGATCGGAAGGATGTATGTATTGGCCATTCTCACTAAAAGACAAAGATTGTGAAGCTCCCCATCTAAACGACTGACAATAGATAAGCAACTGCAGCCACAATCTCCGCATAAGATGTTGTGTACTGCAAGCCTACCACAACTTCTTTTGTAAGGCTGTGAGAATCCTTTGACGAAAAAGAGTGACGGACGCCGTGGAGAAAAGAAAGATTCGTGGTGATGAGGCTCTGGTACCAAAATCTCCTTGAGAGCTTGGTCAGAGGAATCTATAAGAAGCGCGGGCTCAGTCTCTGCTGGCGTGAGCAGTCAATAGAAACCCCATCATGGACTATTAAAAGCATCTTAGCACGCAAGCTGAAGACAGCGACTGGGGTGAGTAGAAAGGCATAGACAAATCCTGATCTTCTCACCCTCATTCGAGAATTTCAAATCTCTAGCTCCAGGAAGAAGCGGGACTCTCAGGGTCCGAGAGCTCATGAGCTGGATTATCCCTACAGGTCGGCGATCAGATGACTCGTATTGCTCTGATGGCAAATCTTCCATGACAGCAGAAGACATTGCTCAGAAGCCAGGTCCTTGGCATGGAACAAAAGCGTTGATGCAGGCTAGAAACGAATGCGGGGCTCTTACAGTGCGGCACCCTAGCATCCCACGATATCGTCCTGCATGAACATAGTGGAACGGAATGTGAAAAGAGGATCAGCCACTCGGCACAGAACCAGGAGGGAAGTGGTGAATTGGACATCTTTGGCCTTCGGGTAAGGAGTAGGGGGTCAAATTGCGGCGAATGGCAGCACCAAAAATAGACGCCAGGGGGTCCGCTGTACTGGGACTGCGAACGAAAATAGTATATCGGTTCCCAGGACTGTGGTCTGACAAGTGCATGGCCCTGGTCAGCTGTTGTGACCGGATGTATCTCCTCCAACATATTTCCATGTCGTGTGGGAGACTGACTTGGGAGTTGGGGACGTCAAGCCCTAGCGACTATCCTGGCGTACTCGAGTACGACTAGTGTACTCGTAGATCCGACTTAAAGCAGCGGGTCACAGGGGTTTAAAGCGCCAGGTCCAGAAGTTAAAATCAACGTTCCACCGCCTTAATATATTCTTTTTCGTCCGTATCCGCATCCGGGCATGCACCAGAAGATGCACGGCGGGTGGTTACTTTGCTCACTAATGACTTCGTCTCGCAAACATAACCTTTCTCGTCCTTCTATACCCTGTTCCGTCTAACTTGCGCCTCGATGCCAATGCCGCCCCCGTTGTGCCTGCCAAGTAGCAGCACAACGCAGGTGACTATGACCCTGATCTGGACGTGCATTCCCTTGCGGGATCAACTTCGCTCGTCTCAACCCAGTCGAGATGAGAAAACATCAGTTTTGGCATACTACACTGCAAAAATCGATAGCGTGGAGCTGAGTCAAGGTCACGGCGTCTCATATCATTTCAGCTATAACAGAAACATAATCCACGCGTCTCTGGGTCATGCTGGCGCTTACAATTATGTTATGAAACCTGGCATCCAAGTCGTCGGATCGTTCTCGTGTTTAGTCCGTGCTGCGAGTCACTCTAAAGAACATTCTTTTCGTCAGCCACCGAAGCATGACTGAAAAAAAGCATTCTCGAAGTCTAAGTGGACCTCGTACTTCTCCACATATGAAAGAGAACCCCTTTGGTCCTCTGTAAGCTCACTGGTATATACACCCGCAGAGGACGCACAGCTGCTACTTGCTCTCCCATGAAAATATTCCTATCTTTTGGAAAGGATCTACAACAGTTTCACTTCTTCAGCATGCTTTCCAGAGTAATCTTTCATTCTGCTGTCTTGGCAGCGTCCATCTCGTTCATGACTGCCGCATCTCCAGCCCCACAGGCGGAAGTCAGTCCTGTAGAATCAGAGGCTATTGTTATACCCTCTGCTATTCGCCAACCAGTTCCAATAGTGCAAACAGTATCCGCGAAAATCGATAATGTCGCGGTCAATTCTAATACTTCAGCTATTACCTCTAACGTGACCACACCGGTTGCCGTCGTTGCTGCAACAACAGTGAAGAGTACTGTCCTGATACTCGCTCGAGATACTGTATCTTCATACTCCGGATACTCTGGTCTGAATGGCTACGCCATTCCATATCAAGTTGTTGTCGTCCCTAAGACTGGCGCCACTCTCCCCGCTTTGAACAGCAGCGTGACCTCTGGCAATTATGGAGCCATCGTCATCTTGTCAGAAGTCAGTTACGACTATGGAGGCACACTTGGCTTCCAGAGTGCTCTGACTTCAGCGCAACTAGCCACTCTCTACCAGTATCAAGTCACTTTTGGTGTACGGATGGTTCGTTTGGATGTTTTTCCATCAGCTGATTCTGGGACAACAGCTCTTGGTGACTGTTGTGGTGATGGCGTGGAGCAGCTCCTGAGCATCTCCGATACCACTAAATTTGCTACTTCTGGGCTGAAGACGTGAGTTCAAAGCCCCCTCCCCCACTCGTCCAGAGTTTGCACAACCTCTGACAACAGCAGTGGAGCAGGAGTGAGCACTAAAGGACTCTACCATTACCCTGCCACTATTACCAACTCCAGTATTGCTACTGAGTTCATTCAGTTTGCTCCGGCTGCTAATTTTAGCACAACATCTACAGCTGGCGTCATTAACAACATTGGTGGCCGACAACAAGTATGAGACACATCGCGCGAAATGGGCTGCACTAACAAAAAGCAGATGGTATTCTTTATCGGCTTCGCAACAGATTGGGCCGCTACTTCCAACCTGCTCCAGCATGCGTGGATTCATTGGGCCACGCGAGGTTTATACACCGGGTACCGCCGTGTCAACCTCAATACACAAGGTCTGTCTGGAGTATAGAGTTCAACTTATTCTTGCTGACAAGTTGGGTTGAATAGTTGATGATATGTTCCTCGAATCGGATATATACAGCCCCACCGGTACCACCTTTCAACTCACGCCTGCTGATTTAGCCCAGCATGTCACCTGGATGGCTACCATCAACGCTAAGCTGAATGCTGGGAGTAATTACTTCGTCGAGGTTGGTCATAATGGTAACGGCAATATTGAGGTAATTGACTTCAACTCAATCCGTTATTCGAATGATACTCACATGACTCTAGGGTGCCAGTGGTGTAGCGACAAGTAATCGTAAGTACACAATTTCTCGAAGAAAGCTATTTTATCAGAGTTCTGGAGTTGACGCGGGCTTTCCTACCGAATCTTCCTACCAATGCCCTTAGGGGTTACCACAAGACCCACGGACCCATGGGTTGGGTCCGGGTCCTAACCTTAGACCCATGGGTCGGGTCCGGGTCCTGACCTTGGACCCATGGGGACCCATGGCGACCCCTAAATGCCCTTCATATACTCCCGAATCCCCTTGAATTTTCCGAAAGAGACGACGCTGACTCTAATCGTCGGTACTTAGAATGTGGAAGTGGGCCAATCGAGTATGCGGAGCAGATAGACACGCCTCTCGAATTTCAAAAGCCACTTGGCACAGGGACAAATATATGGCCAGCAGACTCACTTTTATATCCGTATACCACTGTCTGTACCAACCTTGATGCGCTTAAGGTATGGTGGGTAACTACCGCAAACCTCAATGCCTTTGCGCACGTTTCTCACACTTTCACCCACGAAGATGAAAATAATGCTTCATACTACGATGTCACTCGGGAAATTTCTTGGAACACTGCTTGGCTCGCACAAGTTGGCATCGCGGCAGCCTCTAAGTTTAGCCCGAAAGGTATAATCCCTCCAGCCATTACTGGTTTACATAACGGTGATGCTCTTAGAGCGTGGAAGGATAATGGGATTGTCAATGTTGTGGGAGACAATACTCGACCTGTTTTAATGAACACCGTAAGCAATGAATCAATACCCTGCTATTTCCCACGTATCCAAACTGACGTCTGGCCCCACAGCAAAATGAGCATTGGCCACTGATCACAACTGTTGCTGCAAATGGATATGACGGCATACAGATCACTCCACGTTGGGCTACCAACATTTACTATAATGTCCGTCCCATTGTATATTCAAGTGTATTGCTATACTGATATTTTGAAGTGCAATCTTCCTGCTTGTACCGTTCTCGAATGGATCAACACATCTGCAGGCAAGGGAGATTGGTACGCCTTGTTAGAAGTCGAAAAGAATACAAACACCCGCCATCTTCTCGGGCTCCACCACGACCCTTACATGTTCCACCAAGCCAACTTGAATTACCTGACAGCTAGCGAGACTACCATCAACGGTGTTAGCACAAAGTATTCCATGTTGCAAGCATGGGTTGAAACCGTGGCACAAGAGCTGATTAGACTGTGAGTCGCCCGCTGGAAAACTTAGTGTTGTTAGACTAACCTCTGTTTCAAAGTGTCGACTGGCCTATCATCTCAATGAAACATGACGACGTGAGTAGTAACATCAAATCCCCATTGCATAACCTATACTAACACCACCTCACGCAGATCGCAACTACATTCGCCAACCGCATGGCAAGAGATGCCTGTGGCGCCAGCCTCACGCTCAACGTGGACCCCACGGCCCAAACCATCACAGGTGTAACACTTACCACCACCGGTAACACCTGCTCAACCACCATTCCCGTGACAGTCCCGGGACCAGTGGTGAGCACCCAAGGCTTCGTGACCGAGCAGATTGGTACGTCAATGCTCTCTTCCACCTGCATTCTGGAAGTCATAGTGTTAACCCTCCTCTAGGCTCCGATCCTCTTACCATATGGATACAAATGTCGGGTCTTCCTGTCACGTTCACCCTATCTACAGCGATTCCTCTGTAAAGGAAAAGCTCCCGTATACATTTAATATGAGGAATTATCAGTATAGTACGCGAAATTTGTTTTCAAACGCATTCGCGTGGTAGTAATGCAAAGTATTAATATATTAGACCAATCACATCGTCTATATTTAAGCTATCAAATATCAAATAAAGTGATAACCCGACGTTAAAAACCCCTTTCTGGGTCCCTCACCGTGCGTCTGTCGTGCATCGTAACGTATCATGCCATCCTCAGAGGTTCAAGGCCTAGGACAAAATCCCCCAGGGAAATGGCTTCTCAAGACATTCTAGCGCCACTATTCCATCGTCCGGGAAACGCTATGCATGCTGAGATAGGACCGCGTGCATGCAACGGGGCTCTCGGCTTCTGGTTCATCGGACTGATTTCCTGTAGCTGATGACAAGAGGCAGGAGTACTGTCGGGTTATTTATATCCAGATGCGGCTTAGTGTTGAGATTAATTGGAGCTACAGTAGCGGGATGCAAGTTTGTGGGGTTGAGGCCCCGAATGGGGGATACCGAATACTACGGTAAGAGTACCGATTGGAGCCGAGTCTCGGGTCGGGCTAAATGTAAATGTCTAGGTAGGTCGGGACCGTTGGGCTGATTTTGATGGGATAGCAAACTACAAGATGACCCGACGAAATTTTATTCCTGCAACCCAAAAAGCTTAAAGTGACGGGTGCGCTGGATGCGTAACTTCGTATAATCGATGCTTACCAAAGGCGCAGCGTGTGCGTGTGCTTTCACCTTGTACTCAACGTTACGCTAGTAGGTGGCTGTTGACAGTTGTTGTGTTACCGGAAAACTCTGGTGGAGTGAGTAATGAGGCCAGCTGAAAACTCCACGCCTTTTCTTGTACACATTACGTACTGAATACGATGTTTATATTAATTGATGATATTCACGCTTGACGAAATCTGTATCTGTGCATAAACAACTAATACTTATGCTGACTTTTGATTCACTTCAATTTCATTTCATTGATTTTGAGGTTTATTTTCGAGTGGAGCAGCACAAAGTCAAACAAAGGCAGTGATGCAGGCTTTGCGATACGCGCACTCCACATATTTCCAATCGCTGCTTAGCATCGGTTCTTGCACCATTCAAATAAGTATATCAACCTTCCCAGGTACCCTGCCGCCACACGCATAAGATCTACGCCCGCGGATTGTATTTCACGTGGTCTGCGATGTCTTCACAACCGCGTGACAAGACCGACGAGATGGTTGCAACAGTCAGCGCCCCCGGAAATAGATCGTTCCTCTCGCGCAAGTCGAAAACATTCTGGATGCTGCTCGTCGCAGGCATCGTCCTCCTCATCGTAGCAATCGGCCTCGGAATCGGTCTTGGAGTCGGCCTGTCGGGAGGCTCAGGAGATGATTCGGGAGACGGAGACGGAGGTGGAGGATCAAGCACCCCTCTACCCCCGAGCAATAACACCAATGCTACAGCTGGCGAATACTGGAAACCGGCTTCTGGCACATCCTGGCAAATCGTCCTCCAGAATCCACCTACAGACACGTCGCTAAACGTCTCGGTCTATGACATTGATCTATTCGACAACAACGCCTCGACGATCTCTACCCTACATGCCCAGAATCGCAAAGTCATATGTTACTTCTCAGCCGGCAGTTACGAGCCCAACCGCCCCGACTCCAGTCAGTTCGCGGAAAGCGATTACGGCAAGGAGCTCAAGGGCTGGCCAGGCGAGCATTGGCTCAACACGAACTCGACAAACGTCCGCACCATAATGAGCGCCCGGCTTGCTCTAGCCTCCAGCAAAGGCTGCGACGGCGTGGATCCGGACAACGTAGACGGCTACGACAACGACAGTGGATTCACCCTCTCTCCGTCCACCGCAGTGGACTTCCTCAACTTCTTAGCCATCGCCGCGCATGGCTACAACATGTCAATCGGTCTCAAGAACGCTGGCGCGATCGTGAACGCCACGGTGGGTTTTCTACAGTGGGAAGTCAATGAGCAGTGTGTTCAGTATCAGGAGTGTGATTTGTTCCGCCCGTTTGTAGAAACTGGCAAGCCGGTTTTTCACATCGAGTACCCTGATTCGGCACCGTCGATTTCGTCGAGTGCGCGCAATAGTGTTTGTGATGATGCTGAGGCGCATGGCTTTTCTACTGTTCTCAAGGAAATGGATCTGAATGACTGGGTAGAAGACTGCTAGGTGACAGCACATAGAATACCGCAGGTAAAACTTCTCATTGTATTGATTATCCAGCCCATTGTTCCCAGTTGTTACTTCCCTGTGCATTTCTGGGGGTTCTCGTATTGGAAGCCTCCTTTTCCTTAGACATGACTCATGAGTTTCTTCGTATTGTTGAAGCTTGTTAAATGTCACACCATTCGCTGCCAACATTCCAGCTCCACAGGGTGTATATTGCAAATAAGCACTAAGCCACGTACGTCGGAAATCACCAGGTCGTGTAACAATCCTACGGAGGTACTTCACCGCTGTACCTCTACTGGCTTTGACTCAGCCGCACTGCCAGCCACCCGAACATCGGAAGCAAAAGTCTCACTTCCACGCTACTTCCACACCGCGTTCCTCACAGCTCTAGGCACGACCTAACCCTTTATACACACATTGTCCTGCCACATTCGGCGCCAAGTCCCTCGCAAACATCCCCTCGCATGCACCTTGCGACATACTCATCGCCGCCGCAACGACAGAGAGAATCCAGCTGACGTCTTGTAAGTTGAAAATTGTATGAGAGTCCCACAAGAAACGTTCAGCTGACGGACTCGGGGCGGTCGTAAACGCTTCTTTCTTCCGTGCAAGACTGAGATGGAGCTATGTGCTCTACCCGTACAGTACAGTGTACAACGCTCCCACGGAACCGCGACGGTTTTCTTTTCCTGCAACACGCGGCTGAGGGGTACAGCATGCCATCCATGTACTGCGCGCACAAGTACAAGTTACAACGTCTTTTTGCCGTTCTTTCCGGCTGGGAGGGAATTAATAGAACATACCTTAGCCATTTTACAAATATCGCATTTGCAAAACACCGCATATACTGGTTGGTTCGCAGCATATATGTTCTATCGAAGATTCGAAGCCTGGATGCATCTACCATGCACGTATGCGCGCTTCCGTTCCAAAAACGGCGAGAGACGCATCCGAGTTCCGTTCTAGCGAGCCCAGGCGCCCAGTCCCCCAGTCTGCGGGGAAAATGTGCATTTATCGGGATGGCGCGCTGCGCTCGTATGCCTTGCAGGACCCGAAATCGGGAGAGCGGATCATGCTGCAAGGTTTTTTGAGACGGAAAAGGCTCAAAAGAAAGAGGTTGGGTACTCAAGCAGAGAGAGCTCTCGTACACCTTTTGAGTGCCATGCTAGGATTGAAATGGTGCGGTGGTGCTTTTAGAAGCATGGATCTGTTTGGTACATGCAAGCAGCTTGCAAGTCTTTGAATTAATGCTAACCGTATAAAACCGTGCACGCCGTCCTAATAAACATAAGGTTAAAGTTTAGCTTTTTCACGGTAGCCCGGGCGCTAGGATCTAGCTCCAGCACATGAGTGGGGCTACAGGGAGGCTTCCCGAGGTGCGGGGCGGGGCGGGAACATGCTAGCGCCTAAGCGCGCCAAGACGAATGATCAGATAGATATGGCAGTCCAGCTTCATCGGTCGTCCGATTGATTTCAAAGCATGACAAAGGTATCTGGGGAGCGGACTGCTGTGTTTTTACATTACGTTATCGCTGATGCATAGTTATATATATTTAGATGGTTGGTTATTCATATGGCCAAGAGGTTGTACATCCTTCTAGAAGACGGCGAGCCGGAATTTTAAGCAAGCTGTAGATGCAGGGAGGGATGGGTAAAGGGCCCGAGGACCCTGAGCTTTGAGAGAGAGTTCCGATCATACGGTAACATCGGCAGCGACAATGCGAGGTAGGGATTACTGCACTGCAGGTGGAGAATTGAGTTGCACAACATATACACTTTGAGGGGTTTCTGTTTCTATGACACCAGTTTACTCACAACGTGCGCACAGTTCGTTGCTAAGACGAGGTGCGTTTCCTTGAACCAGTCAATGGCCCAAGGCTTGAAAAGTAGTACCACCGTAGTAGAAAGGAAGAACAACACGGAACCATCCATCCACGATATTTCAACTAAGACCCTGAGTCTGGCCCCCCACAATGCATGTATTCCGCACGTTCCTGTTCTCTCGTATCACGTCATCACTGCCCATCAAAGTAGATTATGCTGCCATCTCATCAGTAAACCCAAGCCATCCCGGCCAGAAACTAGCGTAATAATCCTTAGACAAGCCAGTGATAAAGGCGCTGCCACAAGACGATCTTAGATCCTTGGTGAGCGCATGGCCATCGAGCGTTGACGGCAGCGAGTGCACTATGCACGCAAGCGCATCGCGACCTGCATGGGCGGAGTCTTGGAACGCGGTCATGGTTTTGTGGAAGCCATGCGAACGATACGTTGAATAAGCCCCTTCGAAAACGACAGTAAGGTTGGCTGATCTCATGTAGCGCGGGTCAGGGATTGTCCCCGGATTATGGATTATCTGCTTATGATTAGTGCGTGGTTCCTTCGATTGGGGGTGCCGCTTGAAGAGGGGTGGAGTGCAGACACTTGCGCTGCTTTATCCGCGCGGTTGGATATTTCCGCAAAGGGGGGCAAGGTAAAGTGATGACTTAAGTGATTAAAGAATCGACACTCACCAATGGGTCCGTTCCAAGTCCAGTCTGAGAGGTTATTGAATCCGCCAAGGTGTCAAGGAATTTTGCACTGGTAGCTTGGTATTGGGAAGGTGTCTCGTCTAGAAATATGCCCTGCAGACCCAGTCCGGCGATGGTGGAATTCTCAGACCACGCCGAGTATGTTTCAATATCCCGTAAAGCCAGTGAGATATTGCGATTGGTATAGCTTGTCGAGACGTACCCAACAGTGCGCACATTAGCGTGCTGGTTGAGCTTTGGAATCTCTCTCGTATAGTTGCTATCGGGTGTTGGCTCCAGACCCGGCCCGCTGGCCGGATTGACTACCACGGTAAAGTTGAGGCGCGGATGGTTTGTGATCCTAGTCGTCGTCAGCTTGAAGTCATGATGAAGAGTATTGGTGGCGTGCGCAATGAGCAAGGGGTCCCACGCTCCCGGGCTTGGGTAGACGTAGAGGGGGACTAGAACTGTTCCTTTCGGTGTCGAAGGTTTTTTCCGCCCAAACATAACTGCAATTGGAACCACGATGACTATCACGGCTAACCCCAAGACTGCCCAGAGTAGGTACTTGGGGATACCGCAAAGTCTAGACGTGCAATAGCGAGCTTTGGAGTTTCTGGCCTTCATCGGTTAATATGGTCTTGGACTTTTTGTAGTTTGACAAGGAGAAATGAAGATGCAGCTGAGTTTTATGCTTGATGGTGCCAAGAACGCTCGAGCTATTTGCAGGTGGAATTGTGGCACAATATCAGTTGTATTTTTCGCATGCTTAACCGACTGCAGAGTTTTGTCAGACCTTCAGTGTCTCTCAATTGGCATGTTACAGAGGCTCTCAGCTTGCTCGAAATGATGGCTTCACAAGGATATGCGGAAGAACGGTTCCATATACGATGTCTTCACCAATCACTAATAGGTATTTATTATACATCCAGGTACCCTCGCTGATCACATACTTCTCAAGAAAACAAATTGAACATTGCAGGACTTCTGCAGTTAACTGAGAAGATCTCCGTTATATTTCCTCAAAGATGGCCAGTATTGCAGATTCTGGCTCCTCCAGTCCTCGACTATCACTTTCGACTTCGGGCTCAATCTCAGATATTGGCACACCTGGGACGGAGAGATCAACACTGTTCAGCGGCTCGCTGAGTAACTTGTTGATTCCTGACCAGCAATTCATCGCCGTAGTTGGAGGACTCGGATACATTGGAAGCCATACATGTTTTGAGTTATTGAAAACAGGGGAGAATATAATCATCATCGATGATCTGAGCAACTCATTTCGCAGTGTGTATCATCGCCTCGAGCTACTTTCCAAGCTCCACTATGAAGGGCACGGGGAAGATGCACCAATTATGAGATTCTATGAGGCGGACTTTCGAGATGAGACAGCCATGAAGTCAATTCTCAGCGAATATTCGCAGCCTACTCGACGTTTCGCAACCACAGATGACGACTCCGTTATAACCTCAAAAATCAAAGGTGTTATACATTTCGGCGCATACAAATCAGTATCAGAAAGTATCCGACATCCACTCAAGTACTACGCAAATAATGTTGCTGGCGTCATTGAGTTTTGTGCAACCTTAATGGACTACAACATCAAGACTTTCATATTCTCATCTTCGGCGACAGTATATGGCTCTCTTGCCAACTCTGGCGTCCCTCTGAAGGAGGAGTACTGCACTCATCAGACGGAGACTTTCATCGATCACGATGGCCTGATCAGAACTACCTTTGGAGGCTGCACTGGCCTCACAAATCCTTACGGGCGCTCAAAATGGATGTGCGAAGCAATTCTGTCTGATCTCGCGCTGGCAGATCCCGAATGGACAATTATCGCCTTGCGATATTTCAACCCAGTGGGGTGCGACGAGTCAGGCCTTCTCGGTGAAGATCCTCGCGGTGTACCGACAAATTTGATGCCGGTGGTATTGAATGTTCTTGCGGGTTCCTTACCTGTACTTGATATTTTCGGAACCAATTACCCCACTCCTGACGGCACAGCCATCCGAGACTTCATTCACGTTACCGATCTGGCTCGGGGACACATTGCAGCCCTCGCGGCAGCCTTCAATGATCGAGTGCCGAAAGGATTCAGAGCATACAATCTAGGCAGTGGCACTGGGAGCTCGGTCCTAGATGTCGTCAGTGCCGTAGAGGCCGTGTCGTGTGCGAAGATTCCGATTCGGACGGTCGACCGCAGAGATGGTGACGTTGGAATATGCGTTGCGATGCCAAAGAGAGCCGAGGTTGAGCTGGACTGGAAAACGGAGAAATCGCTACAGACAAGCTGTCGGGACATATACAACTTCCTGGAGAATAAAAAGGGGGATTCAGTTCCTGTAGGCTGACCCAGCAAGGGTGTGTTCAATTAGATCTGTATGCTTTATTAGTTGCGATTCAGGAAAACGAGGGGCAGGGATGATATAGGATTACAGACTGAGGCGCGGGCGTTTGTTGATTAATTGAGTGTGTTATACTGATGAATCTTTCGAAGACTAGGCCTCATTGTGATGAGTTGTTGATGAGTATTGTGATGTTGAAGAGACATAACTGTCCTGACGCCGAAGTCGGCGGTTGACGCTAACGTAAGCGAGTGAGGGTCAGGCAAGCACCTTCCACCACCTTATTACCTAGTCAGGATGTTATAAGAGTAAATACTTCAGACAAATTGATTTGTAAAGACTTCTATAGATACTTTGAACTATAGATACTTTGAACTATAGCACCTGGTTATATTCTTTTTAAGACGAAACCAAGGAAAGCTATTCATATGTTTGATTTCTACAGGGATTTTCCAGAGTCTTTCCACTTTCCACTTTCCACTTTCCACTTTCTATATCAGTCGGAAATGTGTTTTCAATACCATATGGCAGGATTGAGCTGACATACAGATTCAAAATCTTATGGAATGGCATCAACTTACACAAAAGACGAGATCTAAGAGAAGTTAAGGCTGAAGTGCAAAACATTTATTACCTATAACTCCATCATAGAATGATTACACCGGGGAACTCTTATTGTTGAGGGGACAACACAACCACGAACTCTATGGCTAGGATCTGACTTATATGAACACTCATAATTAATAGATGTTAAAATAAGGGGTCGTAATAAATGTATTGTAGAATGGATGGTGCTCTAAGTGAGTAGAGAAACCCCGTTTTATAAGGCTTCCCACAGCTCAAGCACCTGACTATTTATCACGTGGTGGCGCATCGCAACCCCACGGCATTATCAAGACATATTAAGTAGTTTGCGTTTGCTCAAGAGACCTACCTACTCAACTAGGTAGACAGTGTATCCCAAGCCCGCTACTCATTACCCCGCCCAAGCTAGCTCTCGCTCCCTGAACTCCAAATTCTTCGCAAAATCAACATACACACAACGACACTCCCCAACCATGCAGTCGCAAAATTCCCGAGTACCAATCGGCAGGAAGGTCTTCCATGGAACCGCAACAGCAGCGCCAGATCTTTCGTTAACAACATTGCAGCCTGAACCGCCGTGAACACCCTGAGCAATGACTTTAACCAGTGTGGTAAATAGTACAAAACAATACATATTAGCTAATATGAGAGATCGCCAAACGTACCGCAATATGGATTTTCGAAACTATATCGGTCCCGTACAAGTGAGGATATATTATATTAGTGATAATATATATTGCCAATATGATAATATAAAACAATATAGCTAATAGCTACTATAGAGCATAAAAGTAGCATAACTAAGCATAAATCTAGCATAAGTTGTTATATCTAGCATAAATATTTATGCACTAGCATAAATTATAGTGGGGCACTATAAAAATGGGGGTCCTAGGAGGTAATTTACTCTTAAAAATCTTATTTTCTAGGCCTATTAGGCTAGAAATGATAAGCCCTACAATATAGCAATATATTGCCAATATGAGACCCTATATTATATTATACTATATTAGGAGCAATACGAGAAGTGTCATATTATATTAGTCCAATACAGGATCTACTATATTATACTAGTATAGTACGTAATACAGTACTATGTTGGTGTACTATTTACCACACTGACTTTAACACAGTCTCCAACTTGCATATCGGTTTCTACTGCCATATTCGTTGGGTCCTTTTCCGCGAATCTGGAGAGGATCTTTGGCTTCCGCATGATGCGCAGAATGGCACCATTCTGCTGTCCTTCGATGCTTAACGGGTCGGCAATGCACTTCTCGTGGATAGAGGGGCGGATGCTCGAGTTTCTTAGTTTCTCGCCAGCGTCGTTCGAGTCGTATTCGGAAATTCCAGAGTCTTCGTCTTCTGCGTCTTCCACTACTGCGTTTTGCCAAGGACGTTCGCCATGTTCATCTCTAGTTCCTTTATCCGTGCACCAGCGCACCTTCAAGCGGCATTCCCCGGCTTCTTCCACCCATTGGACCTGAAAACGTAACTCCTCGGCAGGGTAAATGGGATACCAGGTTGGATTGTTATCTTTAGATGGTCCAGGAACCCTCTGAATAGTGATGGGGATGGGAGATCCGCTATATATATGCTAGTAATCCCGCGGGCGGACAATAACCTTAATCCAAAGGCACTGCTTCGGGTCTATCCCTTCAGCAGAAACACGGCCTGCCTGGGATTTCAGAGACCATTTGACGTCGAGTGCCGGCAGCTTTCCATGAGCGGAGGATGTGGGTTGCGAGAAGACTTCTGGGCCATCCAGATGCGCGGCTTCGAGGATGGTAATGGGGCCTATGGTCGGGGCGTTCATTTCGACCTGTTCGTGGATTGAAAAGCTTGAACCCATGTTGGTGATTGATGGATAGAAAGTGCGGTCTGTGATGAAGCACAACTAAAGTGGAAAAGGCAGGCTTTATGTATCAGAATGTCTACGCGTTGACATCGAGACATTACGGAACAAAACAAATAAAGTATATTTTCCAAATGCTGCCATGGCAAACTATGCTGTTCGTTTCCTGCACTTACCAGAACCTGAAACACCTTGTATGCTTCTCATGTGAAAGGAAGGATTTCCCATGGCCTTTCTTGGCTTCCAGCGCCAACCAGCTACTGGTAGCAAGTTGAAGCCATCAGAACGCAAAGAAAAAAAATATAACCCAAACACAATGACCTTACACAACTAATGAATACTGTCACATTCTGACCAAGATAGATATGAACGAGGGGTCATATGAATCAAAACCTCAGCCAAGTCAACCTGAAACCTCTTATTCATACATTGACATTCAATAAATTTTCATCCTGAGTAGTTGGAACCCGTTATCCCTCTAATAGCCCTTACTAAAAATCTGACAACTAGCCGAAGACAGCACCGAAATCGCTTTTGATACTGTATGGAATAGTTTCAACGCGAGCCCTATACTTGACAACGAGAGACTTGCGGAAAGAATAGCAATAGACGAATTGGAAGTTCAGATGTCAAAGTAAAGCACGTGTCTCGGTTCGAGGAACGGTCGGCCGGGCAAGGCTTTGAGCAATAAAGGTGTTTCGCAGAAAAGGGGAATCGACTTGAAGTTATTCCGAGACTACTCGGACGTTTCGCATTATGTTGTATCATATTATTGCTATTTACTCCGTCCGACCCTAAGTAACATCTCCCTAAGCGTTCGAGAAGCTTCATGTAAACTATGCCCCTTCCTTCTCCCCCACTCAAGCAAGGTCCAACTGCTTCCTCTCCACATTCAACACCGTCCTCAAATGCTCATACCTAAGCGGCACCCCCTTATGCTGACTCAACAGCTGACTAGTCTTCAACACATTCTTAATCTGCCTCCCATTGATCTCCACACCCGCCAACCGTTCAACTTCCTCCTCGCTCAACTCATGCTTAACACCCCTCTCCAAGAAATTACGCCACACTTGGACACGGGCGCTCTTGTCCAGACCAGGGTATTCCATGCTGATATGAATGCGAGACTGGAACGCCGGATCCATGTTCTTGACGCGGTTGGTAGTGAGGAAGAGGATCCCCTCGTAGTATTCCAGAGTTCGTAGGAAGATCGAGACGATTTTGTTGCGTTCGAGATCGTGCGCGCTGCGTGCTTCGAGGAATACGTCGCACTCGTCGAGGAGTAGGACTGCGTTCCATTTGGCGACCATTTCGAGGATTTTAGTCAAGGAGGATTCCACTTCCGAGCTCTTGATGCCGAGATCTCCTGCTGACATCATGTACAGTGGGACTTGCATGTTTTCTGCTACGGATTCTGCCGTGAGGGTCTTACCGATTCCTGGTCCACCGGATAGGAGCATGATGATGCCTTTGCCCTTGCCGGAAATGACGTCGTCGAAGCTGTCTTTGTATTTTACTTGTGACTCGGCGAAGGCGAGGATGAGATCTTTTTGGTCGGCTGGGAGGACGAGGTTGCTGAATGCGGCGTGGTTCCAGACGATTTCAGAAATTTCATCCACGAAAAATGATAACCATCGTTTTGTCTTGAGGGCATAGCCTCTGAGGAGAGATGAGCAGTGTAGGAGATGGTCTTCAGAGAGAGCGATGAGCTTTTTGTCTGTGCCAGTGGCGGCGGCATTGTGGGTTGCGCGGTTATTCTGCTGGTCGTAATCGTCGTCAGACTCTTCGTCCTCTTCGTCGTCTTCCGAGTCGTTGTCATCGTCGTCGGAATCTTCAGGTGTGTCGGCTTTGGATTTCATCTTGAGGGGTTGGAGGTGTCCAACGCTGTTGGGATTGAATTTACCGTACGCGTGGGTGTCTATGATGATACGGGAGTCGATGGTGACCTTGATGTCCTGACCGCACATATTCTTGCCGATTGCAAATGATTTGTAGGATTTGTAATGGTAACCGTGGTAGTGTTCAAACAGCTTACCGCGCTTGAGGAGCTGGGTACGAATCTTCTTTTGCTCAGGGTGGAACTCAAGGGGGATGGCGTCGAGTGCGGGAATAGACATCGTGCCTGCGAAGGACGTGACAATATGGTGGCAACTTGTGTAGCCAAACTTGTCGCCGTCCCAGTCAACTTTCTGACAGTTAAGCCCATAGACTGGGCCATACTTTACGTGATCGTAGTAGGATCCTTGAGAGAATTTGGAACCGCAGTGACGATCCCATTCTTTTGTATAGATGGTGGCACCGGGCTGAAAGATGGTCCACAAGTACCCAAAAGTGATTACCTTGTTCTTGACAAAGTCATTCTTCGCCTCGATGGTGTCTTTGAGTTCCGCTTCAAGGGTTGTGTGCAGCAATTGTAGGTGGCTCTTTGTCTCTCCCTCTTCTTGCTCCTGGAGAGCTGCGGTAAATTGAGTCCAACGATGAACGAATGGATTGAAGGGAGCTTGGAAGATGAGTCGCTTCAGGGTAGTTGTGACACCTTGAGTTGTGTTAGGTAATTCAAGTTCTATGAGGGAATGAACATACCTGGGTAATCTTTCAAGACCTTGGATAAGACTTCCTTCAACAGCGGGCTCTGAACGACGATGCTATCGATCTCAAGCTTCTTTCTGGAATCGAAACTCTTCTTATTTCGAACAAGAATAGCAAATCGGGCAGTGATCTCGTTCTCGGCAGCTTCGTCGAGATTGTCGGGGTACTTGTCCGTCCATGTGGTGCGACCTCTTTCATCTTCTTTTTGGTAGAGGTTCTTAATATCACACTCCATACCGACCGCAGGAATGTTTTCAGTTCCGTTTGATTCCTTTGAGGTGACCGCCAATGCAGTGACGAGGGCTTCAAGAGCCTCAGCCCCGTTTTCAGTTACACCTGGCGCCATTGTGAAGTTGGGGGTATGTAATGTACTGGAAGAAGGTAGTATATATGGGGAGTGATAATGGATATGGAAAGAAGTGAGAAAAAGAGGACTGTGAAGAGATGGTATTTATTACTTATAGATGATTCTGCCTGGAATAACTCAGGCGGCGAAGGCAGACCTCTGACTCAACCTTTAGAAATATGCCACAACACGGCGCAGAGGCTGTTGGTTTGTTAGTTGTACTCGTTTCAGGGTTCCAAATGGCTCGGCGGTATGACTATTCGTTGATCCCACTAGGCAATAAGGCTTCTGCCTTGCAGTGGACCATACGTAAAGTCGCATCATGCAACCAATAAAGCCATACGACTTCCCGAGCTCAACATCTTTCTTAGGCAACTCCAATTGTTAGAAAGCTAATATTAAGAGTTGGGCCAGGCAGAAGGTTGAGGTTGAGTTGTGGAGAAAGGAAGAAGGACGGGGGGGTGGAGTAGCGATGTAGCGATGTGCAGTCTGTAGCAGATTTAAGCTCGAGTCTGCTCACGTGACTACGTGCTCACTTACTTTCGGCTCAAATACGTACGTATCTTTCAAGTGGGGCGCGGGGGGACAAAGGATTTAATTTACGCGTAGATTTCGCGTTTTGCCTCTTTGCCTCCCTTGCAACCCCGCCATCTCCAATGTCACCACCCACTTCAACATCGACGAATATAACATGACAAGATGCCGTACAGCTCAGTAGCCGCCGCTGAGCGCGCAGCCCTGGTAGCCCTTGAAGGCGATGGACAGGACTGGGACAGCCAGACCTGCAACGTGCTTTGTGAGTTGATACTCTCGGTAAGAAGATCCCCTCCCCTGTCCTTCTGCAGCCTGCAGCCTGCAGCCTTCCGGATAACAGAGCCTGACCTATAGCAGAGTCCACATCAAGGCGCGTCTGCCACTGCCGGTATCGCGTCCACTATCGAGAACGACATCGACCAGGCCCCGACTGCAACACCGCATTCTGCCATATCGCGAGTCGTAGAGTCTGAACCTCCTGAACCTGAAGCTGCAGATGTCGACGGGGACGAGAGCAACGACGACGACGACGAAGAAGCAACTGGACCTGAAGTTCTCTTCCAGTTGGACTTTGACGCAGGGCCATCACCAACACTCGCTATCAAACCTGAGCCTGCACTCGCGCCTGCGACTGACGACGACCAGCAATTCCTCCACCCGTCTGCGATAGAACATCCCAAAGCACCTCCCAATAGCAATGTTACGACCAATCCCCGAGGCTCGAAATACGTGGGCCGTGACTCCCTTGGCCGATTAAGGCTATTGGATCAAGAAGCACACCTGCAAAGCGCTATACCCGCGCAACGCTCCCTTGCTACCATGGAAATGGAAAACACCCAATTGAGCACGCTCTCTCCGACCCAGGAAAATTCCTCCTCCGCCTACGATCGCTTTGATATCGAGAGATCTGTGCCTCCAAGCTCCGATCATTCCCAGGTCGCAAATGAAGGTAACACGTTTCATACTCAGTCTTCATGGAAGCACCAATATTCCACACGAACTGAATCGACAGTCCACACATACAAAGAGAACGATACTGGACACATCACACTTAATATTGATCCCGAACCCGAGGCTCCCTACGAAGAACCGGAATCGCAAGATGCTTCTTACGCAGTCCAAACCGTTGGTTCATTTATTGGCGATGGCCATGGCCACCCAGAACTACCGCAAACTCCTGTCCCCACAGTCAATCCATTCTCTCACAGGGGCTCAGTACTCAAAGAACATGAAATGTTTGGTGCGACCCAGCTATCAGTAGGCCGAGCCGCAGCAACTCCAACATCTACGCGACCTTCGCCCAACATTTATGACGACTTCACATCTCCTGCTCGCAACCGCGTGCTATCATCTCCACTCGCACAACGAAATACCCACAACGAGGAACAGGAAGAGCTGACACCACTTCTCTCCCAATCAGTGACGGTCAAGCCCAGACTATCGACATTATCAAAAGTAGCGCGAACTTTATCGCGAACGAGCTCCTTACCAGAACCCCGAAAGTACGATTCAATGAAAGAGAGCCAAGAGAGACGGAAGCGTGGAGCAGAGGATACGTCGGACTCAGGCTCGGAAACAGAATCCGATATAGAGGCCGACCCAGCAGACAAGAGACGACGGAGAGAACGGGATATCCAGAAGAGCATATCGGAAGTCACGCTCAGCCGACCAAGGTCTTCAAGTGCCAGAATGGAGCCCGACACACCCCGAGTGCCACGCCGGCGAAGTATCCAGGAGGAATACGTTGCACAGTGCGATGGTTTTGATGCAAGAGATACGCAACAGGACAGCAGTGCAAGAAACACACAGTCTTATGATGGTCCCAGAGATGCAGAAGATGACATCGTCATTCCAAATTCCCAAAGAGATCAGGAAAGGGTTGTCGAATATTCATCTTTGCCCAACACGAGCCTTGTGGCTAGTATTGGCCTATTACCAGTCGCGTTTCCGAAGCCTCATACCCTTACGGACAACCAGCCATCTATTTCAAACTCGCAGCATGGTTCAGAACGTGTTCCAGCCACCGAAACGGAGTCGGCAGAACAGGATAAGGTCGTTGATTCGTCGAGAGATGGGCCTGATCATAGTCTTCCTTTACAAGAAATGTCTTCAAATAGAATGGATCTTCGAACACCTGCAGCGAGTAAGACTGAAATCAGGGCTGAAGGACCTGATGAGATAATTCTGGAGTCGAGTCCTTCCCATAATCATGTGCGTCCTATGGGAGACATTGGACTTTCCTCCTTTGACGGGGATAATGAAGAAGATAGTGACCTCTTGAAAAATCCACCAGGGTTTACGCAAGATGAGGGGTTTCTAGACGCTATTAAAGACCCGCCTCTTGATCTTCCACGTCCGCTTGGGCCCCCCGACTCTTCGGATCTATCCTCTATATCCTCTATAGAAGATCCTGAAGCGTTGCTCACTGCTATTGGGACCCCTGACCTAGCGCCAGGTTTTGCGCCACAATCCCCGAACGAGGCACATAATCTGGAGCTGTTGGCGCCCGAAATTGAAATCATTGCACCTCAACCAAATCATGATCACTCGCAAGATATAAAAGCTCAAAAGAAGGCTTCAGCTCAACCCATGAGCAGAGCTCCAACACCGACAATCCCCGAAAAAGAAACCGAAGATGAGTTGCAGAAGGAGAATGCCGAACTTTCCAATGAGAAGGATACTACACCTCAGGAGCCAGGGAGTACTCCTGATCCAACGTCGACTAAGTCGGAACTACCAGTAGCAAAACGAGGACTGAGAACAACGAGTGAGCTCGAAGGGCCATCTCAACCTCTACAGCCATCTACAGACACTAATCAGAAGCTTCTGGAAGACAATGCCACTCCACGTCGATCTGGTCGCGCTTCCAGGTCATATACAGGAAAGAGATCTATTATATCAGAGACTTCGAAGAAATCCACCTCGGCAAGATCAGCAAAACCTTCTTCAGTCTCCAATGACCCAATTGCAACACCGCGGTCGACCCCACGCCCAGCAGATATTGATCCTGTAAGTGTAGTAGCTTCGGCCACACGATCATCTCGACGAGCAGCCGCTACTAAAATCGATCAAAACCAGCAGAGCCCGATCTCAGTTGCCCCGAAACGGAATTTAAAACGAAAGTCTGGCGCTATCTCGTTAGACGTTGGTGAGCAACTCATAGCGCCCTCTCGTTCTTCTAAGCGCCAATCAACCAGCCGCACTTTGCGAGATGACAGTGAAGACCCCATAGCCCTCACTTCTAAAGGCACTACAACGAAAGGGGCTCAGGATCCAGGCCTATTTGGTGGAATGGCCTTTGCCGTGTCTTACGTTAAGCATGACCAAGAGAAGGATTCTGTGATCAAGGCTATCTCCGATAACGGTGGCCAGATCTTGACCGACGGGTTTGATTGTCTTTTTGAAATGGGCAGCTCTTCTGCAGATGAGCCCCAGCTCTTACCTAATTTGGCAGCAAAATCGACGGGATTCGTGGCTTTAATCGCCGATGACCATTCAAGAAAAACCAAGTACATGCAGGCTCTCGCACTGGGCATACCCTGTCTCTCGGGTCGCTGGATCTCTGCGTCTGTAGCAAAAGGATTACTTGTGGATTGGGCGCCATATCTCCTCTGCGCTGGCTCTTCCAGTTATCTGAACAATGCACACCTTAGCCAAAAGGTGGAGCCATATCTTGTCACCGAAGCTACTCTGGAATCTACATTTGCCGCTAGACGTAAGATGCTGGACGGAAAGTCCATTCTGTTAGTGATGGGCAAGGGTCGGGCAGATGATAAAAGAAAGACTTTTATGTTTTTGACGCGTGTCCTAGGGCCGGACCGCCTTGGGCAAGCCGTGGACTATGCAGATGCGCGTAAGCAATTGGTTGAAGCGGAAGCTGAAGGTCGCAGTTGGGATATATTATACGTTGACAGCAAAGAGCAGGCTGCCCAGACTGCCGTTTTTGCCGCGAGTACGTCGGCTGGAAAGGCACGCAAGCGGAAACGTGGTCCAACGACAGCCGAAGACAGCTATACGCCGCCACCGAAAAAGATACGAATCATCACCGATGAGGTTGTTGTTCAGAGTCTGATCTTTGGGCAGTTGATTGATGAGTAGTGAAAGAAAAGAGGAAATAGGGGCACGTTTTGTACCAACAACACTTCCATGTGTATATAGAGAAGCATTTGCTAATTATAATGGCTGGCTGATAATTGCATCAGAGGTTGTCCGGCGTGACGGATCATGGACGGTGTTTCGGAGATACCATTTTGCTTTGGAGGATAGGCCACCCTTGTTGAGAGGGGATATGTGTACGGATTAGCTTAGAATTCATCTGTTTTTGATGCAGCCCCTTTTGGCTTTGTAATGTGAAGATTTTCGTATGTTTACTATACAGCTTGCAAGTTGCACTACTAGTTCTTTTGCGGCACATGTTCTATCGTTTTAAAGTATGGTAGTCATTTGACTGGCACATTGGTCCGCAGTTATGGATATACTCCTCTGTTTTCAGCCTCATTTTGAGCCTCAATTCGGCTACAGCACTTCTAGCGGACTCCCGTACACAGCGCATTGCTCTGTTCTGTCACCGCTCTCTCTTTTTGCTCTCTTAGCATGCTCTCGCCTTTATACTCAGGCGTCCCAAGTAATCCACAACTTACTTCCAGACAGGCAACCTCTCTGGGATTTATCACCTGTGCTTAAGTGCCTGTTTTCTTTAGCTACTTATCACACTCACGTGACACTCATAGCTCTCTAGCCTGTCACCAGCATGCGCTCTCTAGTGACTTCACATGCTCACAAGCAATTCAGACCGTTTTCAACCGGTAAAGCACTCTATTCAGGACTAGCTCAGTTCCTGACAGTCTCTCGCAAAATGACCCATGCCCTGGCACTTGAAGCACTTAGAGCGAGGGCAGTATCGTGTCATATGAACGCTTGACTTGCAGTTCCTGCATTTCCAGCTCTGTGATTGGCTCCCTTGACTCTCCTCTTTCACCCGCCTCTGCGGCTCTTTACTACTCTCTCGTCCGATCAATTCCGAGACATCTCGTCCCGATTCAGAGCGCTCTCCAAGACGTCGGTTCTGCACTAGCGTCTGTTCCATCCGACGTGCTGCACGCAAAATCGTCGCCCGCGTAGTAGGCGGATCTGCCTGCATAAGCAGCTCGTACTGCAATTCAGCTGAAAGTTTCGCAAAAAGCGTATTTGCCTGTCTGCTCTCGCTGTCTTGGGTGTAGCCTAGCTCTTGTTCAAAAGAGGCTAGCCGGTTCGCAAAATCGTCCACGCTCTCGTCTGGAGGTACTGCCTCTAGCCCGTACCCCTAGTGACATGCTTCGTACTCTCTCGCAGCATCGAATCGCCTTAAAATAGTTTGAATGGTCTGATATAGTAGTTCACTCTTAGATAAATAGATTTCATTGAGGGGGAAGTCGCTTAGAGCGGTAGCTACTTAGCGAAGGGAGACTTAAGCAGCTTCTCTGCTTTAGTCTCTCTTTCTCTCCTTGATCAATCTATGCCCTCTCATCTTCCACTGCTTGGTTACCACATTCCGATCATAACAGCTTTGTATGTGCGATTCTAGTTATATAACCTTTATATATATATGTTCGAAAAAGGGCTGTTGTTAGCAAGACGTGACCGACTGTCGAACTACCAGCGATTGGGATCTTCGTGGGGGTTGGTGATCACTCCAGAGTACGAAAATTGATGTGGCGTCCCGCGAACGCGCCTATGAGTATGTTGACGCTGATCGATTTAAGGTCAGATACCATCTGTCAGGACCATTTCGGATCGGAGCGTGGCACCATGCCGAGCAGATTCTAGAAAAACTAAGAAATCCTGTTCGGCGCGCCTAGATCTGGTCACATGGAACCAATCGTCTACTGACTTATTTCCGGGTGATCTTCTCAGTCACTTTACGGTGATATGGGATCGACGCCACTTCCCGATCAGGGCGAGCTGAAGAACGAAACAAGGGGCGGCAGGTGGGTTTATGCAAGCCAGGGTTCCTGCCACCCTTCACGGACGCATTCTACTTTTAGTCTGTATTTGGGTTGTGTAACCCCAGTGAGGCTCGTTGCTATTAAGATGGCCTTTTCATCCTCCATAGATTCGCCATCCCACACATTTCCATCTGCAAGCAGTCTCCACCTGTTCATCGGTCCAATTGCGTATTCGCCAGTTTATTTCTCACTATGCGTCTCAACTTATTGCTTCACGAGACCAAATCTCTCGTATTTGTCTTTTCTATCCTCGTGGTATTTTTCTTCAAAAAAGCAATATACAGGATGTTTTTTGGCCGGGCCGAGGGCACTAAGACAGCAACTACCAAGCCGGCCTTCATTCTTATGCCCCAGAGCAGCGCATCAGATCGCGCGGAGCACTGGCCGGATGTAATTCAGCCAGAGATTGGTCCTTTACACAAGCTTGCTTCAATTCAAACCAGTCTCAAGCTGAAAAAGAACCTCAAAAATATAGTCAACAAGAAAGTTCGACAACCGATAAACACCTATGAGTATAGAGACATCGCAAACAACAAAGAAATCCGCGTTCTGAAAATCATTCATGGAAAGAAAGATGCTCCTCTTGCGTGCATGCTCTGCACCACAGCATTGCCCTCTCCCGGCTATCCGCCATCACCTTCAGAATCAAGCAATGATACTCGCCTTGGCTTAGAATATTGGGCGCCTTCGTATTGGTGGGGGGTGGGCGACCCTAGCCATAGGGTTGAAATGTACAATGATACTGGTGGTCGAAGCGATACACAAACCATGACCGAATTCAACATTTCTGGTTCCTTCTACGTCCGGGACAACCTCGCTGCGGCTCTGAAGCAATTTCGACACGAAGAGAAGGATGTGAACATATGGGTCGATGCCATTTGTATCAACCAGCAGAATCTGGCAGAAAAGACCGCTCAGGTGTCTAGGATGGACCAGATATACAGCAGCGCTGATCACGTATGTATCTGGCTCGGAGAGTCTACTACCGAGACCAAGGAAACCTTCGAACTTCTGAAGTCTATATTAGATCTTCAAGAGTTAGACAAACTCATCGGCAAAAACAAGGATCAGAAGAACTGGATTCTGATCGTCAAGTTGATGCAAAATAAGTGGTTCAGTCGTCGATGGGTCATCCAAGAATTAGCACTGGCCAAGAGAGCAAGCATCCGATGGGGTGAAGAAGAAATTCAGTGGACAAACTTCGCGGACGCCATCGCGTTGTTTATGACAAAACACAATGCTATCAAACAAATTCTTGGGAAACCGACTAGTTTCTCGGAACGCCAGGATCGGTCTTCCTACATCATTGAGGGGCAGTTAGATCCCCGAGCTCTAGGTGCGAATACCCTGGTTGACGCCACCAGTAATCTTTTTCGCAGATCACCAGATGGCAAGATTCAAGAAAGGCTGCTCACCCTAGAAGCTCTAGTTTCGTCCATGTTTCTTCCTTTCGAGGCTTCGAATCCGAAGGACACAATCTATGCAGTGCTATCTCTAGCCAAAGATACATTTCAAAATGGCTCGGCGCCGCCGACGCCCAGTTGGATGAAACCGATCAAAGAGTCACCTCTGGCAAGAATGGTCAAGACAATAAGTCACTACTGGATCGATATGTACAACCAGTACTTTTTTTACAAGCTTTCTGAACCCATTCAGGACTACAACAGACTCGACCATAGGGTGGCCACTGACTATAGCAAATGTCTTATAGATATTTGTGCCGACTTCATGGAGTACTGCATTGAAAACTCCCAATCGCTTGATATTCTTTGCCGGCATTGGGCCCCGGGACCAGAGAAGTTGACCCCACTCCAGAGACTCGAGATTGAGAAAACCGGAGAAAAGCAAGAACAGCGTCCGTCGTGGATTTCGTCTGTCGAAGATCACGCTTTTGGTGGACCTGCTGGAGTCAGAACAGGAAGAAGACACGGTGATAGTTTTGTCGGCGAGCCAGAAAGGACACACCGGCAGCACTACTCCTCCATCGGGTTGAAAGAGCCAAACTTGGAACTGCAAAAGTAGGATTGGTTGCGGCCTGTGCTGTTCTAGTGCACGCAGCCAAATTCGTCGGCTATGCTCCAGCCTTATGACTCTACAACGTATACAAGACATTGTATTGACTATAAGATCTGGGACCCATCTCTGGCGCAGTCCTTTTGCGCAAAGTTCTCGCAAGGCTATGACAGTACTCAGCCGGTCAAATAATGGCGGGCCGCAAGGCGCTTGTGTAGCATATCGATATCATCATTACTGGTAATGTATACTGGTGGTGTGGAGCTTGCGGCTACTATTGGCTGCAATTCACATGTCGGGCTTTGGGTGTGCCAAATTGCGCGACGAAGGATGTCACACCTTTCCAGGTTTATATTCAGCTGATCCTTACATTCTTGGACAGTGGACTTCTCGGTCAGTTTGCCTCTTCCCTTGACTATATCTCCATCGACGAGTGCTCGTTCAGGTTGACAGCCTCAAAAGAAACATCACTCGGTATACAACCTGACTATAACATTATTCGAGTTGTGCCAAAGACAAACCAGTAAGGGCGTTCAACTAGAATCAACACCAATCACTCGACGACAATCGGCCCAGATTGATTTGTAAACCCTCATATCGCGAAGTGAGCTTAGGCAAACATGGATCCAATTTCTTATATTCAGATAGTCAATTCTATTCGGGGGAAGAACTTGAACCCGACACCTCAGCAACGCGCAGTCTTCGGCTTCTATGATGCAAAACGCAGCGACGCAGCCGAAGATATCTACTCGCCCGAATGGTACGAACGCACACAATATTTTCTCAAAACGTTTGCTACGGAAAACGCGACCCCCATCACTCTCAAGTCTTGGAAAATGGTCGAAGACTTAGACTTCGGCGTGTTTTTCCTCACACATCCCATTGCGGCGTACTCGCTGTGGCACGTACTACAAGCATTTTACGAGCTGGATCGCATTGTTTGTGGGACTTCGGTAGCGGAGCTTGGGAAAATTGCTACGTGGCGAGAGCTGAAACCATTCTTGTATCTGAAATCAAAGGCCATTCGACGAAAGTGGAGAAATTCTCTCATATTAGTCAATAAGCAAATTGGGTGCGGTACACTCAATGGAGAGGAGCTGATCAGGAAGTTCAATGAGATCCTTTTAGGGGTGGATAGGCTGGAGCGTTCTTTAAACGAGATGCAAGAAAACTTCAAGGCCAACTTGCAGGACTTGAGATACGCAGATGAGATGCTTGAAAAGGTGGCTAAGGTGGTTGAATCGCGGCGCCGCATGATTGCCGATCGTCTTTATCTGGAAGACAGCGCTGGTGGTTATGGAGAATCTTCGAATGACGATACTTCAGGTATACACCTTCAAGTTGTAGCGCAAGATGGACCATGCTAACTAGACTAATCAGTAGGTTCAGGCTCAGAGAGAAGAACATCGACAACGGACGAATGCCCTCCTGCTAAGAGGAGCCCGAATGATCACGGAAATAAGCGGCGTCCCCAGTGTAACATATTACAGGCCGACATCGTGAAGTGTGCAAGCTATTTTTGATAGGGTACTCGTCTGATAAGGAAAGCATACAAGGTACAGAAAGTACAGGAGACTTGGCTCAACTAGCATCTGTATTCGGGTTGTGTCTGATGTTGGTGCTGATTTATCTCTTGAACAGCCAGCAGAATTTATTCATATAAAACCTCCTCTTTCTGTTTTCGTTATTTGAAAGTCAATTTGCGATTGATTTATACCTTGTATTAAATTCAAAGGACGGTCGCGGGCGTAAAGATGAATAGGGAATGGCATTGGTTTTAGCTATAGGAAACTTGCTCTATGAATTACTTACTGAATTCCTTTTTATCATTATGTTATAGCACGTACTACAGGGTCTTAGGTTGGACCAGAGATAGAATGCTTGATGATGATATGAAGCGGTCTCTTTACAATATGATGCTTTCTCCCTGACGCACAAAATTGCTAGCAAATTGCAAGAATAGCAGCACTGATTACTCTAAAGGGTGCCAATATTATAGGGAAATCAAAAGGCTTTAAAAGCGTCCAATCTAAGACGTGGTGAGCCTTTAGCAAAGTATTGATTCTAGAAGTGCTTTAGATAGAACTTAATCTTATGCAACTAAAGAAACACTTTTCCCTTGAACTTAATTTGATTTGAGTTTGAAGTTGGATGTTGGTAGGCCATAACCGATTAAGAAGTTCAACACACACGTTTATATATTACAAAGAATGCACAATAGAATATACCAGAGAATGCGAAGACATGAAAGACAAAAATACTAATGACAAAGGCTAACACATCCACTCTCAATTCAAGTAGAGCTATTTTCAACCGAGCCCGATGATTCTAAAACATGTCGTTAGTTGTTCAATGTACCGTCCAACTTGCATTTGACATTACAACAGTCATTTGTATTATATGAACCGTGTATAGATATAGCGGACGTTGCTTAAGGGGGAGGGGGTCAGCTTCCAGTCTCTAATAAGTTGCAATAGTTCTCATTCTAGAGTAGCTTTTGCACTAAGACACATTATACGAGGGGCGGAAAACAGTAGCCTACTTGTTATGTCTTTCGCTGGGAAACGCTTGCTTGACAACCAGAATCATACTACATTTTATGGCTGTGGTATTAGTAGGAAACTGAACTGAAGAAGTATGCATGAAGGAGGTTTGATTTTACGAATTGGTAATACGGATTTAGTTGAAAGGATCTATTGGCATATAGCAGAGGATATAAGAGAATGCGGAGTTGACCCAAATAGTCCTTTCATTCTTCACTTTGGTTGAATACGGGTTTTAGTCAATCCATGCTTTGGTCACGCCGGTCAAGCCAGCCTGCAACCAAGGTTCCTCTAAGGTCGTCTCATTATCAACCCCATGATCTCCCTTCTCCCACTTCCCCACCACACTTCCCTTGCCAAACTTCTCCTCCCATTTCCCTACAAACTTCTTCGTTTGTTCACAAGGAACAGCACTATCCTCCGTTCCATGAAACGCGAACAAAAACGGCATCCTCCGGTCCGCGTTCAACTTCTCCAATACCCGATCAAGAAAAAGCGACTCGTCATCTCCCAACCCAGTAAATCCACCACTCTGCAAAATAGAAATCGCAAGCTCCATTCTCTCCGGCGGAAACGCTCCCGTGAAAATCTTCCCCTTCGGCGTCCCCTTGACATGTTCTTCAAATACAGCCACCGGCACCTGCGGCGATCCGAACGGGAATTTGGTGGTAGAAGCAACGCAGTACCAATCCGAATCAATGTAAGTCATCGGGTACGCCGCTATAACCGCCTTCACGAGATCAGGCTGTGTAAGAGCAGACATAATCGCCAGATATCCCCCAGCGCTCTCGCCATATGCAGAGACCTTGCTATAATCCGGCGTGACTTCACTACCTACACTCTTCAAGTACGCAGGCAGATCATCCTGGATCCACGTCCAGAAATCGCGGATGTCGGAAAGGATCTCAAGGCCGGTGGATTCAGGGAATAGCCGGTAGTTGGGTGACACTACGATGGCGGAATGGAGAAGCGAATAGTCGATTGCCCAATTCGCAAACCATTCGGGGTACATGGCGTGGCCAGCGACGAGGAAGCCGCCGTGGAAATGGACCAAGATGGGTCGTGGACCGGCGTGTGCGTCTTTGGGGATCATGACGCCGAGGTCGATATCTTGGCCATTGACGTTTTTGTAAACTGTGGTTGAGACGTTGAACTTGGAGTATTTCGGGTCGTCCATTGTAGTTTAGAATTTGAAAGTTTGGGGGCGAAGATCGATGCTGTATTGGCAGCTGAAATGGGTATATATCTGAACTTTCAACTAACACTGGCTTAATTGCTGGGTTTGGGGGGAAAAAAGGAGGCACGGCTCTTAATATACGTTCTGGGAAGTACCGGCAGATCTGAGTACCAGTAGTAGTCATGCCAATTAACGCTCGCACTACTGTGCAGTGATAGGCCGATGGTCCCGCAGATGTAAGGATGTCCCTAACTAGAGAATTATGGATTGGAGTAGATGCTGTAATAGTCAAGTTGTAACATTCAGAGTGGGATTAGCAGACAGGATATGTCAGCATCAAACCCACTCGGCTCCCGTCTCGGATCTTTTTGTATATCCGAACCCCGCCACACAGTCCACACCACTGCAAACGAAGCAATATGACTCATGCATTGTTTCAAAATGCAATGATAATTCGACTCGAATGACCAGCTGATACTGATCCTTCTTCATCGGATATCCCACGGATCCTTCTTCACACGGTGTGCCAGCTGTGCCGCGAGCGTGATTCCCATCGCATCAGAGACATACTCCAGTTTGCCTCGAAACCAAGACTCGGTCTCACTTCCATCTTCCGCAGATACCATGGCCAGGTATAGGGGAAAGAGAGTGAAGTAGCCCACTATGGGTTGTGGTTTAGGATTGTTAACCACTTTTCCGGCCGAGTCAATGGTTCCGAAGCAGAATGGTATGCTGGCGCGAATTTTGGAGATCATCTGTTTGATGATGCATGCTGATTGCGTCCGTGTGTTCTCGAAGTCGAAGTTTAGTGTCTGCCCGTATGGGTGGGACTGTATTAGCGAGATGCAGCGAAGGAGTACCTCGTGGAGATGGATGCGGAAGCTGCGATTTCTGTTCCAGAGTGTGGCCGTCAGGACGTCTATTGAAATGTCAGTATTGCTTGGGGCGCTAACAGTTGGAGTTGAAATGGTATTTTGTAGGTGGCTGACTCTTAAAGGAGGTCTGGACAGTGAGCGACTCGACATTATCGGAGTTGCAAATCTCAATTGGAGAATTCGATGCACGTACCGTGGTAGATATGCTGTGTTTGACTGTCCACGCACAAAGAACGAATATGTTTATATCCCCAGATACCACAGGCCGAATCTTCCCACTTCTGGTACTGCTCTTCAATTCGAATCACCTCTTTGACAATTTTAAGAAGTCCAATAATCCACCACTCATCCCGTAGCTTCTCATCAAAGAGAACCTGGGCATCAGCGCAGCATCGCGCGCTCTGGATTGTTACAAGTGAGAGCTTGTGTGTAGGATTGTATGGTTTGGCAAATTCCATCCATTTCTCTGCTTCGTCGACTGGTTGGAAGTGACTAGTGATGCACTTTGCCATCTTTGATTATCGTTATTAGAACTGAATAGCAATGAGTAGTGGTATCAAGCCTTACATGGACCGTATAAATGATACCCCACATACTTCGACTGGAATCCTTCTTCAGCTGATCTTCGCCGCGTGAATGGAGCAACGCTACAGTGCCTTTCAAGTTGAAAGAGCTCCAGCGCGGTCCTATGTCGTACCCATTGATCATCTATATGCAAGTGTCAATTGGCAAGCACAACGACAGAGTGGAGAGTATGGGCTATATGGCCTTACATTATAGAAGCCAATCAAAAAGCTCGCGGCGAGAGTCGCGTCTGTTTTTGCTTGTCGAGGATCTTGTAATGATCTAGCCAGGAGTCCCACGGCTCGATAATACGATCTTTGTGATTCTAAAGCCAAATATTCTTGACGAGTTTGATTGGCGAGATTGACAAGGGCTACGGCTCGAAGAGCCTCATTGAAAGTGATGCATGAGGCATTCGTGCTAGCAATTTCTTTGACAAATCCTAGACTAGAAAGGTTACGACGTTCCGATCGAAAGATGTAGTCAGTAAAGAAGCGAGGAATAGCGATATCCTCCCAATGCGTTCCGACCTGTTGAGGGATGCGGCTGAGAATGCATTCGCCGAATTGAGAATTATTCATGAAAAAGATTTCCAGGTCATGACATCCTTCAACTTCAGGAACAGGTTGGGGATCTCTTCCGAGTCGATCCTTGACTCTCTTCTGGACTTTGGCCTCGGCATACTTACCCATATCGCGGAACATATGATCGGACTCATTTTGATACCCCGGACAGATTTTGCAAGCTTTAAGGCATCTCTCACAGGATGGTACAGTTCTGTCGCACTACGAATACAGGAGATTCTAGTCAGCAACCTTATCTTTGAAACACTAGAGGAAATAATGTTACCTTGACCCTCTTAGCTTTGCAGGTAAAACAGCCTGGCTTACGGATACGTGATATTTCCATAGCCGGTAAAAGTAATGGGCGTATAAACTCAATAGTAAATAGCAAGACAGAAAAGGAAGATCGCGGCGGCGTGGCGGGGATTCAAAAGCCCCTCCTACCCTGGATTAAGCAAAAGAGGCAGATAGTCGGCAACTTTAAAGTCTTGTGGAGTGAGTGGATGTGCCAAGTATATACGCCGTTGCAAAGCTTAGCCCATGCTTGCTTACGACTAGCTGGAGGGGAAGTGCCATGCATCCTTGGGGCGAGGTAAGCTGGGGCTGACTCGCTAAGGTTACCATTTCGGGCAACCTCGGCGGGAGAGCAATGTCGGACGTCTCTGGCTGGGTCTGACGGTATACAATTCGTAGTGTTGAGGGGCAACACAACCGCGAACTCTATGGCTAGGATCTAACTTATAGAACACTTATAATTAATAAGTAAAATAATAAGAGGTTATAATAAATGTATTATAGAATAGATAGTATTCTAAGTAAATAGAGAAACCCCATTTTATAAGGCTTCCCCTAGCTTAGGCACCTGACTATTTATCACGTGGTGGCGCATCGCAACCCCACGACAGTAGTTTTACGAAAAAGCTGAAAATAACTTGCAGTTATGAAATATAAGTGCCCGCTCTCCATGAGGGTTGACACATGTCATCTCAATTTCTGTCCAACGAATTCCAGGATAAGAAAATTAATCACCTATTGCTCACTCCGACTTTCAGCTGAAGAACTAGCTTGCCGATCACCATAGTATATTCCCCGATGCATCGCATTGCTATTATAGGTGCAGGACCTGCGGGATGCACACTTGGTCGGATTCTGGGTCTATCGAACATACAATTCACAATATTCGAAAGCGAAGCTTCGCCGACGGCTCGAGGGCCAGGTGGGACTCTGGATTTGCACACGCAAACCGGGCTCGCCGCGGTGAAAGCTGCGGGACTCCACGAAGAATTCTTGGAACGGGCTCGATTCGATGGAGAAGCCCTGATTATCGCCGACAAGAACATGAAAAGATATCTGGATATTGGAGGAACAACTTCCAGAAGCTCTGGTGGACGACCAGAGATCCACAGACGTGAACTACGTACCATGTTGTTAGGATCCTTGCCAGAAGGAGTGGTTCAATGGGGCCGCCATCTGGTATCTGTCTCCGAAGATTTGACACTTCACTTCAACAACGGAGATGAGAGCGGTTTCGACCTCATCATTGGTGCAGACGGAGCATGGAGCAAGACCCGCGCTCTCATCTCTGATCAACTTCCCATTTACACCGGCATTTCAGGCTCCGAGCTCACTATCCGCGACGCTGCTTCTCGGTACCCTGATCTTGACGCACTTGTGAACAAAGGATCGATCTTCAGCTTTGGAGATGGGCACGCGATTAATGCTCAGTATATTGGTGATGGAAGGATCAAAGTTACGGAATATGGATCGAGAGAAGGAAAATGGGCGACAAAAAACAGTTCAATTGCCCTATATCCAGAAACTCTAAAGACGCTACTGGCCAAAGAGTACGCTGGATGGGCACCAGAACTCCAAAAACTCATCTCCGTGGCTGATGAAGAGCCCGTTCTGACTAGAGCACTTTTCATGCTACCAGTAGGCTTCAAATGGGAAAATAAGCCTGGAGTGACAGTTATCGGAGATGCAGCGCATTTGATGTCGCCTTTTGCTGGAGAGGGAGCCAACTTGGCAATGGCCGATGCCATGAATCTTGCAGAGTATATCAAGCGGTCTGCGTCAAAGGACGCTTTGTACGAGAATGTAGCTGCATTCGAAGCGGACATGTTCGACCGAGCGAAACCAAGCCAAGCACTCTCAGACCAAAACCTGAAAGACTGGTTTTTCACACCTGGGGCGCCGGGGACAGTGATAGAACGGTTCCTTGTGCGCGAGGTAACGCAGCTTGAAGGTCCAATTGTGGGGATGTTGGCTGCAGCATATATATATCCTAGGTATTGGTGGATGAAGCTGTGGGAGTAAGATGCGATTATTTGGCAGCTGCATTGGTGTGTTGATGCATTTACTAAGATTTGGAGTAAAGGCCATAGAATCGCTTTCTGTTTCATAGAACTTAAATCTTCATCACTTCGATGTGATCGAGCGACTCCACTTCAATTTTCTTGTGTGTGGCGCTCAACTTGAGGGAGCAGACCCTGTACTGCGCGCGTTGATGTCGCGTCGACAAACTCGTGTATTCTGAAACTTACAGCAGGCGTTCAGTTGGGTGTTTGTGTATATGACCAATCTGCACTATATGCACTTCCTGCCCTAAGGATGCATGCCATTTCGAGAATCTTAGTGATGAGATTGAAGGACGTGTCGACAGTCGGATACCGTATTCCAAGTATAGAAGTATAGAAAGCCGACCGATGCCTAAAATGGACTAGCGATCGACACTCAACTAGTACCGTACCCAGGATCACTATTCAGCTTAGTACAAACAGTTCAACAAATCCTTTTCCTGTTCTATTACCACAGAACTTTAGATCTTAGAAGGCTTATGTACATTAATCTCTACCCGGAACGTTCTCGCGTTTCCAGTAAACCAATAGATCCGCCGTACTGGAGTACCTTGAACGCTTCCTGGCCCATGATCTTTTATTAAGCCGTTGCGCGGCAGCAAGGCTCGACTTAAGGCATTTCGCTGTTAAATTCATCGGAAAGTAAGGGCCGCTACTGCCTTGCTTCATCTCTGAGGCTGAATACGCATCAGCCCTACGATATGGAGGTTACCAAATGTGGCAGAAACGACGAGCCGCTAGTAAAAAGCTTCCCTCAATCCTTACTCCGACTTGACCCCTGGATTATGGCTGAAGATCCCCTATCCCACCGAGATGGTCCTCCAAGCCACACGGCGGCATATAGGGCCACATACTTACGTGTACGATCCTAGCAATGACATGCTCCACTATCCCTTGAGTTTCTTTAAAAGACGGTGTTTGCAGCAGTTTTCGAGTTCCATCGAACTCAACTACACTTTCTGTCACTTCCATATTCTTTTGACTGAATCCAGAGCACTTTTATAGAAGAATAGAGCGATTAAGAGCAATCCGGTCATTCAAAATGGGCCACAACCATTCAAAACCATCATGCCCCGTGGTGAACACCAGCGGACCAGGTGCGCAGTTAGAACTCAGACGACTACACGGGTTCTGAACTAACAGCTTTTAGATATTCAACCATTAGTGAATGGTCTCACATTTCATTCGCTGTCAATCATAATCTCAGGGGCAGCCGCTGGCTTTGCATCTTTGATAGCTCTGTGTCTTATCCTCAGCCATGCCATACACTTTTCCAATCCTCTGGAGCAGAAGCAGTGAGCAGATTTATAGGAATGACAAAGTGATTCTCCCTGGCTGACCCATCATAATAGAATCATCCGTATAATCACGGTCATTCCTGCGCTCTCTTTGATATCATTTCTTTGCGTCTGGCTGAACGGAAAGCCTCAACCTTATCTTGTACCTGGCCTCGACTTTGGAGAATCATTGCCGATGGGCTCTTTCTTCCTCCTTATATCAACATACATCATACCAGATCAAGCTCATCAAGATAGCTTCTGGGAACAGCTCGAGCTGATTGACAAGAAGGGTAAATCCCAAGGAGGAGGCAGCCTTCTTTGGTACCGGGTACGTCAAGTCCAGCAAATACTACCAAAGTTACACTGACATCAAACCCAGAAACTATCGTTCGGTGTTCTTCAGTTCATTCCAATCAGCATTATCCTGTGGGCTGCGACAGCAATTTCACTGGCAGCTAACACCTACTGCATGACTTCAAATAGCCCCCACTTCGCTCACATTTGGGTAAATTCACGCTCTCCTGTCTCTACATTCTTTAATGTCCACTAAGTCTAATAGTTTCCCAGATCACTCTCATAAGAATGTTCTCTACTGCTTTCGCTGTGATATCAATTCTGAAACTCTACAAGCAAGCAAAATCTACCCTCAAGCCTCGCGGAACAATGAAACAATTCCTCTGTTTTAAAATCCTCATATTTCTCAACTTTGTCCAGACAGTAAGGAATAACATATCACAAAGGTCGCGCATAAGTTCCAGCTAATCACAAACTCCAGTTCGTTTTCAACTTCCTCATGACTGGCGGACACTTGCACGCCACCAAGTATCTCACGTTCAACGATCTATCAAAAGGGATACCTTCTTTGATGCTGTCGTGCGAGATGGCCTTGATCGCCCCGTTTTTCCTACACGCCTACTCTTACGCCCCGTACATCCTCGGCCGCCCTGCTTCTGTCTCTGGTGGGGAATTGAGATATCACGGCGGGACCTTTGGAATCAGCGCAATCATGTCTGCACTTAACCTCGTTGACATTGTTTCAGCGCTTGTTACGGCACTTAAAGCCAAAGCAGCTCCGCGCCGCAACGTTGGAATGGGAGTTGTTCAAGACCGAAGACGGAACCAGCGGTATTGAGAATGTGTCCAGCGACAAAACAAGTCCACTGGTTGTATCGGCTATGTTGGATGATTTTGGAGGATCTTACTGTTTATTTATCTTTTGGCTTTTGGAATAGTAGTGGAGTTAGTTACAGAGTAAGGTGGACACTTGTCGTCTGTTTGATATAGGAGGACCCCGCTAGATAAGAATTCAGCGGAATCGGAATAGACACAATCAAAATATTGAGAAGACCGACGGCGATAAATGAAGCTATCTTGTTAAACATAATTACTATTCCGACTTATTCAATCTGTTAACCAATTATTGACTCCAATGTGTAGCTAGGGCTAGGGGTTTGCAGCTATTATGACGGTATCCTGAAATGTTACCACGTTTAATGAAACTGCCCAATCCTCGGACCAAAGTAGTCACCATCCGCAAGATGATTTCTCACACAAGGCGTATCCTCACAGCCCTGAAAGCTAACATCATTACCCCACCACTCAATGCTAGTGTTTGTATATTGCAAGGCAAAGAAAATGATAACCGCGGAGAGAGCGATGCCGGAGGAAAATGCAGCAGAAAGAACATAGTTGTACTAAACCAAATCCTGCGTCAGCTTGATTCCCCACGCGAAAAGAAATCTCAAGAGGAGTAAATTAGGGCGCACCTTTGACCAAAATGCGAGGAATCTCTTCTTCATATACACCATACTCAACCATCCGATTGGCACTCCGGGCCACAGATAACTAACATTATAAGGTGCCCAACTAATAGCTCCGTACAGTATCGCCATGATATGGACTTGTCTCAACCACGTCTGTTTCGGGAACTTCTTCTGTACATAGTACACCACAAACGGAAGCACAAACCCAATTGGAAAGCCAGCCAGCAACGCGGTATACTGTCCGCCCTTTCCAAACACTTTCTTGGGCCCGATGGTTCCCCACAAGACGGCGGCGGTGAAGAATTGATTGATGCCCGGACATGTGTAGTGATCTTTCTGGTTGGTTGTGCAGACGCCTTCGATGGAGTTCATTTGGAAGTTTAGGACACCGGTGCAGACGATACTGGAGACAATGGTGGCAATCATTTGCGCGAAGAAGGTTTGCTTTGGTGGGATCTTGAGGTAGTGGGCCAATTTGAGGTCGTTGGAGAAGCGCAGAGCGTGGGCGCAGGTAACGTATCTGGAGGTGTCATGTGAGTATTTGGTCCAATGAATGATTGGGTTGCATCTTGAAGACAGGAGAAGGTTACTCACCCGAAAGCCTTGAAGTAATTCATAGCCAGAGCGTTCCCTTCAACCCACGAACCGCCGATGAACTCTGCAAGAACGTTCAAGGTTATCTCGATTCCGGTGACGGCTTTGATGATGCCGACAGGAATAACAAAAATTAGGCACATGAGAACGCCATAAAATACAACGCCGACGGTAGTATAAGTTTGCCACCCGGCAATGCCAGCACACCCAAGACAAATAGCAACACAAAGAGCTATTAAGAACCACCACTCGGGAACTGCAGTTACACAGGTCAGCTACCGTCTGAAGCTTGACGGAAATAAATCATGAGAAAAGTCGCTGCTGACCTTCAGGATACTTAGCCATCAGTCTGTTGTGAATATCTGTGTAGTCATGGTCGCTGTTTCTATCCTCCTTCTTACGCAAGCTGTTGAAAAGATTGCGGAAGCCCATGGCAATTTCCTGTCGGTGATACAAGTAGGTGTAAGAGATGACCGCGGCATAGATTGCGAAGAAGAATAAGTAAGCAGTTGCGTAGCCGGATGACAAGTAAGCTGGAGAGTATGCTTCGTATTTCGGGCCATCAAACAGTCCTTTCTCATTGATGGCGCGAGAAACATTATAAAGCTCGCCCGAATGATCAAAGACCCTATTGGAATTTATGGGAAGATAACCAGTAAAGTAGGTATTTGAGTACCAGATCGCTAAAACGATAAAGAAAGAGAGGAATACGCCAATGAATTTGTTGGCAGTATTGTAAAATGGCACCACTAGATGACGGTGATGTTAGTTAATTCTAATCAAGAGTTTTTGGGAACGGAAGAAAAACACATTCCCATTATACGAAGTTGGAGTATATGGGATAAATCTCAATGGGAACGCGATGTGTATAAGAGAAAAACGTTGCCCTTACTAAGAGGATCCTGTGGCGGCGTATCCCAGAGCAAGATATTCCAGTCAAATGTTGGGATTGGATTGAGTCCGAGGCCATTTTCCATGCCGGTGATAGCAGCAAGATTTACGTTATTTGGGGCGATCCATGTCATCCAATTGAAGACACTTAGGGCCTGGAAGATGTAGTTGGGGAACCAAAAATATACGAACATGGCAATAAAAGCGTATAGGAAGAACCGCAGGCGAGAAATCGTAAATATTTTCTTGAAAGGGCCCGGTACCGCAATGTTCTTCCCCGTATGGAAAGCACCATTCAAAGCTATTGTGACCAAGGATGCGGGCCAAACACAGTAAGCTGGATAGACAAGGAATCTCCTGCACACTCCAGCAATGCCGTATCCGATGAGATTGGTTGAAAGTGCAACCAGGATTTGGTATCCGAAGTGACCCGCATAACTCTGGTTGAAGTACTGGGGAAGGTATTGTGACCAGATAATGTTGTCCGTATATGGATAGTCATAACCAACACTTGCCATTATTGTGATCAACATATGTTCCTTGGGTGAAAACTTGCCAGGGTTCAAGCTGTGCCTGGTGCCAAAAAGCGTGAAGCCCCAGTCAGGAAGGATTGCTTCGGCAGCCTTTGCAACGGGGAAGCATAGCAGCTGCACTACATTGGCAGTGACTGTTATCTGAGGCTGCCGAATGGAGAAAAGCTGGTTGATGAAAGCCAATGCGACAACAAACAGAAGACCAATGACCCAGACACGGATGGTGGAGCACGGCATCGTCATGTCATCCGTATTGTCGACAACGGCGCGTACTTCCGCATAAGGACTGTTACCTGTGATCAATGCTGCCTCTGCCTTCATCTCATATATGAGATCACTGTAGTTCTCGGGGTGTTCGAAGACATCCTCATTATCAAGGAAGGCCTTGATCTTGTCGACAATCACAACGGGAAAATTTGGGTCTTTCAGATGGGTCTCGAGAACCTTTGTCATCAACTACGGCGGCACAGTCAGTATCAAAGGTATGGACGCGGAGAATGGGAGGTGATTTTACCTGGCGGGTCTCCTCCAGGGTGAAGTCTTTGGCATGTTCTCTGGCATTGATCAGGTCATTCTCAGTTACATTAAGGTCTCTTTGCACCATTAGCTTGCGCACAATGCCATAGAGACAAACAGCACCCACGCCTCGATTTGATCCTCGGTGATATCGACAGGTTCAAATCCGGTCTAAGACATAATGTCAGTCGCAAGATAAATGCAGAATGTAGCACTGGGCCAGCAACTTACGCCCGCAATCTTCTCCTTAGAACTGTCACCTGTCTGTACCTCACGAACGGTGTCCCCTCCGATTTCTTTTTCCGACATCTTAGCAGTCGTAGGCGATCACCGCTTTGCCGCTTCAAACGCTAGAATGCAACAAAGATTAAGGTTCTTACCTCGATATCAAGAACTGGCAGTGCAGTCTTTATAGACGCAGGAGCCCAGTTTCTAGAAGCATAGCGATTGCAGGGCAATTAGATTGGAGCCAAGAAATTTGCCTGCATTGCGTTATCTGCTATCTCAACTATGAGCTTTCTGTGAACTTTAGTGTAACTATCTTCATGTTACCTTCCTAACAAGGAGATCTGCCGGTTGGTTACTGCAGGTAGTTGTCGGGCAGATCACACACGCGCATACCTAGTGGGGTCCCAAGCGCACAATTGTCGCAGATCCGAGCAGTGAAATATCTATATTACTGGATGCCTGGTACGACGTTTGAAAGATAACATAGCTCCGGGGGAGAAGGCGGGGCGGGGTAGGCTCTGGTAGCCGCGACCTTCACCACGTGATTATGGTCTGGTTCTTTTTTTGGTCGGCTTATACACCAGAAGGAGTATTTCGGAACAGAAATAGACTCTCTCCATTTCTTACCAAAGAATGAATAGTCTTCTGGATAAACATCTTTAGGCCACTAAGCATACCTTGCACCTAAGTGGTATGATTACGGAGTATACCAGCGAGTAAGACCTGTATCCGTATCTTTAAGCTATGACTGGAATCGCATAACCGATTGATTGTTATGCATTATTGTGTTGGAGGAATTTTAGTAAAATGCATCTGACAAGAGCACAGACGTCGAAAGGGGGGCTTAGCGTGTTGGGGCACGGGCCAGCCGGGCCAGCCACCGCTTTTGTGTTATATAAACCCCGCATTCATCGCTTCTCATTGTCTTTCTCCTCTCAGATGTTTTCTTATCCGTCTCCTCGCTCGGTCATTTGGTGTCTTGTAGCATTGTATTGGCCAAGAACTGTGAAAAAAGGGCTGGCACCTACGGCCAAGGCAATAGCCGATTGGAATGTTAGAGCCATTGCCAGCATGCTGCAGACCCTACCTAGGGATATCTTCCAGATTTGATCTTTATGAGGGGGTGGAGAGAAGTGGGAGAGGCGCTAGTAAAGATAACGAATTAGATACCGTTTCAACTTACGTAACTTTTTATACGTATCGTTTGCACCCAATAAGAGGGGCCGGCATCCATGTTCTTATTCTATGATCTTCTTAGCGGTAAGTTTCGATTCTTCGAAAATATAGTTATAACTTTGGGGTGATGTGCTTTTCGATACTCAGCTCTTGGTCCTTTTGTTGCGATGCATTGATGATTTGTGTTATTTTTCTTCCCACTTTCTCATTTCAGTCGTTTCTGTTAAACCTTTTGGAAGGCCTGATGACAGGATCTTGACTGCTCGAAAGAATACGAGAGCAATGGAGAAGAATTTCCTGGGCTCGGCGTACATTGTACACGCCGAAAAACCCAGTGCTAGATTTAGGCTGGAAGTGGTATCACCTTGTCATTAATAAATTAAGAAGGAAAGGGGCACTACAAACCACATTTGATGTAGAGAAAGTATCTTCAGGCCACAACTCCGTAACTCCTAGCTCAGTACTAAGGAAATCCCCCCACATGCTCAAGTGCAGAGCAGATATCAGAAACATCTCCATAATCTCCAGCCCAACAAGATTGAACGACATGCCGTACATCCGGATCAAAAACTTCTTGAATAGGGAACTCGCCCGCGAGAAACTTTTGACGAACTATCAAGTTCGATGCCGAAGGAGAGGGTGGTCGGCTCGTGTATATCTCAAAAAAGACTGAACCAAGAGCAAATATTTCGGTCTTGATAGTGGGCTGCTAACCTGAATACGCCGGATGCTGGCTGCGGACCTCATACGAGATCCAGCAAAGTCGCAAAGTTTGATGTGCTCGTCTGAATCGACCAGAAAGTTCTGGCATCCTAGATCTCCATGGATTACATCGTGGCTATGGATGAACTTGACGGCCGCACTACACTCTTGTGCCCATTGTAGTGCGAGAGGTGGTTGAGAAGGTGGCAAAATCCTTATAAGTCGCTGGCGTAAAGTTGATTCAAGCCGTTCAAGAACCAGACCAGACTTCCACTGGTACTTGAAGGTAACTACTAGCTTGGAACACTCTCTGCTCTGAAGGGTTTCGAAGATTTCCTGTTCTCGTTGCAAGCCCAGCTTGCCGTCTATATCTCCCGAGAAGGCCTTTATGACTTTCGACTGATCGATTGCGAATACTGTTCCAGAACCGCCGTGCCCAATGCATTTCGCTTTCACGATTGAAAATGTGAGTTCCCAATCTTCCGTCCTTGATGGCTCTCTTCGCAAAGTTGACCATTTTCGTATTGGATTAGTCTGCTCAAAGCGAGCTTAGCATTCTGCCGGGGTGTAGTAAGATAAATCGTCTGCATCCAGTGGCGGGACTCACCAGAGAGTCCAACACTGACGACTTCATCCTAAGTTCTTGCAGGCTAACTAGCAGTGTGGTAAATAGTATACCAATATAGTACTGTATTGCGTACTATACTAGTATAATATGGTAGATCCTATATTAGACTAATATAATATGATACTTCTCGTATTGCTGCTAATATAGTATAATATAATATAGGGTCTCATATTAGTAATATATTAGTATATTATTAGATAGTCTATTAGATGGTTGGATATGCCTAGGACTTTAGAAATTTGCTTTAGTATATAGATTTAATAGGTAAATAGGCTAAAATTAAAGTACTAGGCGATCGTAATTTAAGCCTATTCTAACCTGCTATCCTAGGTTCTAGCTGCTAGCATTTAATTAGTTACTTCGCTTAGAATATCTAAGAATCTAAAATTCTTTAATCTAATAGAACTTCTTAAAACCTTAACTAATATTTATAACTTTAATTACATTAGAATACGAGGCGATTAGTAGTTCTAATAATATTAAAATCGTTTTTTTTAATTAAGTAGCAGTTATTATATAAGCATATAAAGTAGGAAGCACTCCTTGCGATTTCGACGCTAATATACTTCTATATAAACCTTTATAATGTAATGTAAAAGCTAGTACTAAACTACTCTTTCTTTTAATAATTTGCAACCTTCTTCTTTAAAGGCTTAATCCCTAGCTTCTATATATCTCTTAGATACTCTATCTGATATTAATAGTATTTAGTTTAATAATAATAATGCTATCGCTATTACCTCCCCCCTCTTATTATAAGGGCGTCATCTAATACCTCCCTAATAAGCTTATATAGTAGTTCCTATAATTAGTATACTTGGCAGACGCTCTAATAAGAATATACGACATTCTTAAATCTTTAAGCATATACTAGATAAAGATGCTTAAATGTAGTACTTCTTTAATAATAGATTTAAGATCTAGAAATATAGTTATTATCCTAGGGTTTATTAGACTTCTAAAGGTACTAAAAGACCTACTAAGCATTTAATTAATACTTATGATATCCCTAATCACTCTTCTTATAAAGCCTTAGCTAAAAGAAAATAGTAGACGCTTAAATAAGCTAAATAGATCACGCTAGAAAATCTATAAAAAAGACGACGCCTTAATGATAATTCTACTAGAGATAGCCTTAATCCTAATATACTAGAGGTTCTCTATGTCAAATTCATTACTACCTCTAATTTGCCTCTCTATCTAGTCTAATATACTAAATTCTACAACTTTCTCATATATCTTAATAATAAAATCAATATCTAGCTTCTATAGTCTTATGCTATAATCAAATTATAGGTGATATGCTAATATAAGAGATAGAAGCAGAAGGTTAAAGATAATCTATAGAAAGCTTAATTAAAGATCTATATCTTATATAACTTCTAGACCTCCCTAAATAGTATTAGAATCCTTAGAATTATCGCTTACTTTATCTCTAAAGACAGATAGCTATAATGATATCTTCTAGCTATGAAAGACCTTATAGAAGGCTATACTAGTAAAGATTAAGCACTTGCGATTTTTAAGGTAATTGCCAATTATAGTATTGCTTCTAAGCTAGGGTATTTTGTGATAGATAATAATACTTCTAATAATAAGATACTATGTATTTTAGCTTATTATACGCCTTAAAATTATGTATCTTTTAAGATAATTCCTGCTAATAGTTATTAGGCCTTGATTCTACCTTCTACCTCTCTTATAACTTGAAAACCTATTAAATTTACTATTAAGGCTATATCTTTAATCTTACTACCTAAGCCTTCTTCTTTAAGACTAATAATAAATATCTTAATAATATAAATGATATCCCTTATTATGATATTATACTAGCATAGATTAAAGTATGGCAGAAGAAGGAGCCGCTAGGGAAGCTTTATAATATCATCATTTACTTCTATAGAAGCATTATATGCATAAACAAATTTATTACCTATAGCTATAGATTTCGACCTATAAGAGATAACGCCACTTAATAGAATTCCTAGGAGAAGATACTAAGAATTGTATGCTTATTATCTGTATAAGAAGCCTTTAATGCTTATTTTAATAATAATCCTAATAAGTACTTAGAAGATCGGCTTTTAAAAGAAGATTAGGCCTAGATTATGAAAATCTAGTAGGTTCTAGCTACTCTATAGCAATCAACTCTAGCTCTTAAAGGTTATAATGCAACCCTTAATAAAGCTCTTCTAATGATAGACTATGTACTAGAGAAATTTAAGGCATTTAGAGTAGACTTCTAGGACGATCCCTTCATAGTACTAATAGTCAATTCAGGGTAGAATAAGCTATTAAAATACTACAATTTAAGCAATTAGACCCTAGCATATATTACTGCAGTTATGCTCTCCCCTCACCTTAAATAGCGTTATATTAAAGATAATTAGAAAGCTAATTAAGTGCTAAAAGTAGAAGAGATAATATAGAAGCTCTAGGATTAGTATAAGCTAATTAATACTCCTCCTCCTTTACTTAAACCTTCCCCTTAATCTATAAATGCCTTTAATAAATAGCTATAAGCTTAAGTAGCGCAACCTTTATCATAAGATAAGTATAAGCGATATTATAACCTCCCTCCCTCCTTTACAAATCTCATTTCCTATAAATAGTAGCTTAAACCTTAGTAATAACTTAACTTCCCTAACCTCTTAAAATTAGCTATAGATATACTCTTAATCCCTAGGATAAGTGATAAGCCTAAGCGCTTATTCTCTAATGCAAAGCAGCTTATTACTAAGTAGAAGATAAAGATAGGGATTAAGGTAGTTAAAGCAATTAAGTGTCTTAAGTTATAGCTTAAGATTAAGGAGTAGTTAGAAGATAATTTAATAGCGAATATAGATAATTTAAGAGTAGATAGAGGCAATTTAAGAGCTTGAGGGAGCGCTAGTAAGGTTATATTATTTTATATTATCATATTAGCAATATATATTAGCACTAATATAATATATCCTCACTTGTATATAACTGATATAGTTTTAAAAATCCATATTACGGTACGTTTATCGATCTATCATATTGGCTAATATGTATTGTTTTATACTATTTACCACACTGCTAACTAGACACTGTGGATGATCGCAATTGATGTCTGCCAGGCAATTGCGAGATTGAAATCTGCGGTTCACCAGATTGGAACGTGTGTGACCGAAGAAGGCTCCGCGATGACCCTCCAGCTGATACAGTATATGATTACCAGCATTGCTGTCACGAGGCCTGGCAATAATCGTGAGATTCAGCAAACGAGCCCTGAGCGAGCAGGATTTGAGCCGCAAGATAAAGCCACACGATGCTCTCTTGCCACGTCGGGCGTCACTCGCATGGAAAGGTATCTGCTGCTTTTACAATTGTGCCAGTACAGTATGCAGTAAGACATAAACGCGAAATGTGGAGCCAGTAATACCGAGAAGAAGACCTGCATGCGGGTGTGAGACGAAGTGCGTGGGGTGAGCCACACCAATAATGTAAGTCTGACCTACAAGACAGAGCCTCGTCTATTTGACTGTAACTCAATGAAAACATGGTTAAAATTCTATAGTGTTCTGCACTTAGAAGTAGGTCAAAGGAAGATAAAGTCAGGGAAGAAATATAACCGACAAGAAAAGTTAAGAAAGGGTAATAACGAGGTTTTGCGCTCGCAGCGGACCTTGCAACTATGTAGAAGCAGTGTATAAGCAGTGAAACTTGAATCAGGTAGAATTCCGCGCATGTGTTCCCAATGAGAGAGAAATAACTTCATCGCTGCCTTGCGAATCATGGTATTAGGGGCTTTTTGAACTTGTGGATTGAGTGTAGGCCTAATTGAGTGGTGTGGTTTCAAAACAGCTTGCTGGAAAGGTTGGGCCGATGGCAGGCTTGGGGTTGGACAAAGGAAAACGGAAAAAGAAGACTGAGTATGAAACCCTTGGTGAGAATCGGGTTTGTGAAACAATTTCCAGCAGAAATGCAACGGCCAAAATAGGGTAAGACTCCTGCAAACGTGAATTGCAGAGTTTATTGGGTTAGGATAGCTGCATGCTGCATGCTGTATAGCTACTTCAACGTCTCGTAAGACATACCATGACCCATAGATCTTCTCTGAAGTAAAATCATAGCGACTCAGGCATTAGGCTGGCAAAAGCCGGCATATGAATGATATGGTGTCGCCCAATACCCAAGGCAACAGTCGTGCAATTGATGCTTGACCGCTTCTTACGAAGCATGTAATGCGTCTGAAACTCGATCGTGGCGGCTCAACTGTTGGGAGTGGCGTCTTGGATGTTCATCTCATCTACCTTTTCTTCCAGTTTCGTGGAGGCTTCTCCGTTTGTGCCATTATGGTCTTCACCAACTTCCATATCCTCATCAGCACCCTCATTCGCAGCACCTTCGGCAGTCTCTCCACTGACCCCTTCTTCCAATTCGTCGCCACCCTCTCTTAGTACCCATTCCACAACATCCTTCTTGTCATTCAACTCGGCCTCATAAATCGGGTCATGACCTCTTTGGTTGGTGATTGTGGGATCTGCTCCTTGATCCAAAAGTACTTTGACAGACTCTAGATGACCATTCAAAGCAGCCCAATGCAACGCCGTATTGCCAGCATTGTTTTGTGCGTTGAGAATGGCTAGCATCGCGGGGTTCTGGGGAGACGGGTTCGAGAGGGCTTTGCAGAGTTGTTCTAATAGACCTGCATATCGCAAGTTAGCAGTGGCGCAAGACATAATAGGAACATTCCAGATATAACTTGGATTTAGCGTATACCTTCAAAGCCATTGGCAGCAGCCATATGCAAAACTCCATTTCCACTCTGCTCATCGCGCGCTGCTTCCAGCAACTCGACCACGGTAATATTCTCCCTCTTGCAGAGCTCTTCCTTTGCAGTGTTAAATTCTTCCTTGTCCCCCGTACGTGCAAAGTACAATAGATCGTCGATCTCGTCCTCGGAGATATTGGTAGGCATGTTTTGGGCGCTGGTGTTTTGGGATTTAACTTTCCAGAATTTTCAGATCTGATAACTCGAGGTCACGTGGTTACCCCTCCAAAAACCGACCCCTCTTTCCTTTTTGGGATATGCCAAATTCCCGACTACTGTACTTGTACAACCTTCCATTCTTGGTCGACAATAATCCATCAATGGTAAGCAATAGTAGTGCTGCTTCTACCATTTACAACCCTGCGTACCTATCTCATTGTATTGCATTACAGTTGACCGCTTGTTTTCTTTGATCGCGAGGCGCTGTGGTGTGTTGGTTTATTTATGTATGGAGGTGGAGCTGGCTGTGGAGTATGGGTTGCTTTGTATGGATGTATGTACTGTATGTTTGTATGTATGTTTGTGCTGAGGGGTGGAGTGTTGGGGAGGGAATGAATAGATTGAGTGGGTTGCAATGTCTTTGCGTAGTGATTCTTTCTTTTTCAAGGCGTGTGCGTTTTCTTTGTTTGCATGCTAGCTGCTTCGTGGGACTTTGGTTATACCATCATTGAGCTTCTGGAATTACTATTTCTAGCTTCGTGATTCTCGTCGCGTTTACTTTCACTTTAACGGTACTGTACGGTTCGACCCCCCGCCCCCTTTGTTCCTCGCTTAATTGTTTCGAGGCAATAGATTTCTAGCTGGAGTATTGCCATATCGAGCCTTGAATCGGTGCTGCAGCAACTGCCTACCTGTACACCTATGTTCAAGCCTTGCGTATTGGCAGAAATAGTTCCCTACTTATGTCTAACCACGTTCACGGAAAGACTGCTTCGTAGAAAAGTGCACCTCGGGTCTCTTTATAGATAGCATGTTGCTCCACTGCCGTCACATGAAAGTATCAGCAGCTCTTTCGTCGACCATGTGTCGTGTTTAAACATCATTACGGGGCATGTATTCGGCCCCTTTGGAGTATGCGACCAAATTTGCTCTTACATAAGACATGGAAGCCTCGTTGAGCATGACCCCTCGCGAGAGTTCCTTACTCGCGCAAGATCAATTCGGGGTAAATTTGGATATCGAAAGTAATAAGGCATCGATCTGAGCTGCTCGTTAAAAATATAGTAGCCAATGACTAGATGGCTTAATCCAAGAGTGAATATATGTTGAAAATGATGCCGTCGACGAGAGAACGAGACAACAGCATGCAAGTGATATCAAACTGAGCAGCAGCAATAAAGTCTACATCGATTAAATCAATGGTGACTATTGGTTCAAATGTACACACGGACAGAAAGTGAAGATCAATGAGAGACAAGAGAAGATATGAGGCTCAGGGGCTATGAGAGTTCACTCAGCACATGACCATTCTGATGCATTGCGCCTTCGGCAACCACAAATCCCTGGTGATAGCACTCATCCTTCTTGCTTCAAGACACTCCATTTCCACCTTTTCCTGCAGAAGCGTGGTGTTACCATTTTCAGAGTGCCGAGGTACTTTCGACAACCGCCAATGGTCCTTCGGACCGTATCCACACCGTATCCACCACTTCTTCCGCTTCGCGCTGTTCATCCGTTGGTTCGACCTGGGCCGTCTGGCTGTGGTAACGATTAACTAGCCATTCCTTTTTTCCAAGCCGCCCTGCTTTTTTCCGATGGAGCGCACCTTGAATCGCTTCTGCTTATTGCCAGCTCTCTCCAATACATGTTGATAGACATTCCTTGCTGTTGTTTCCATCTTCAACATCTTATGCTCAACAGCCATCAAAGCTCGTTGTTGAAGTTCTGGCACCCCAATCAGACTGTTGGAGGTGCCAGCTCTCAAGGCCAAGCTCCGATCTCTTGGACTTGGGACTGTTGTTTCGGATTCGGGCTCAACTCCAGGTTCAGCTTCAGGTAGAGATTGCTGCTGTGAGAAACTCGCAGATGCCGAACGGTTGATGTGATGCTGGCGAAATTGGCGAGTGTTTGAGCGGTGGCCGAGAATCTTCCCCGATGGCAAACGAAGCTCGTCCTCGTCGGGAACCAAAGTCAATTCCTCCTTTTGCTCCTCGCCATTCTCACCACCATCGCCAGAAAAGTCGTAGAACTGTTTCAATTCATGCTCATCGTCGTCGAAATATACTTTGCAGTGGCCTTTCGCACGCATGTGATCTTGAACTGCGAATTTGGAGGTTTTTGAACTCCCGCAGAATAGACACTCTTTAAATACCGATATGACAACTGAAAGGTAGCCGAGGAGCGACTCCAGGTCGAAAAGATATTCGATATCGGGGATGAAGAAACTGTGTGCCTGAGACATGTGCATCATATTGGAAACCAAGGACGTGGATTCGGCGTTGCAAAACAAACACTCCATCGGGTTGAAACATTCTTCTTCGGCCTCCTGATCGTTCAACGAGAGGTCACTTAGGGGAGGAAGCTCGTCAGACACAACCGGCGCTTTTGAATTGAATGCAGCGGATTTCTCGGTATGGTTTCGTGATTTCAGATGTGCCTGCCACGCTTTCCGGTTTGTGTAGTGTTTCTCGCAAGCAATACACGACCATTCAAACGATGGAGCCGTGTCGGTGTCATCGTTCTTTGCATTTGAAGTTTGTACTTGTTGTTCATATATAAGTGCTGAAATAGGAGGGAGTGAAGCGATATGGCGTTTGAGATTGTAGACGCTATTTCTGTCAGTACTTCTGTTGCTACTAGTCTCCACAAGTGATACCTACTGCCAATCGTCCCGCATGTGTGCTCTCTTTGTTTCTTTGCTGTCGAAGCTTGCAAGGCACGCGGTGCAGGTAAGCTCAGGTCCCGTGACTCCCGTGCTGCTTGTTGATGCGCCGTCCATGTCGAATTAGATGGAGCTCTGGATGAGAGTTGTGTTGGCTGCAGCAGTAGAACTATGCTGCTGCGGTATGAGTGGAAAGAGTTTGGACGGGTTTGTTATGTACAGCACGAGAGACGAATGTGACAAGACAAGAACAAAGGAAAGAAAGCAATACTTGTACTTGGGAGCTTTTCGCTTTCCTCCTGCTTGGTACTCCTGATTGGTACGTTGTTGCTATTCGTACCTTCCTCAATCACTCGAAGATATCTGATAGAGGATGATACTCCTCGACTCATCCACGATTGTGACTCACCCTCACAAATGAGGCCGCTAAATAAACAATTGAGTTGCACTGCGCCACAAGGAATGCTTACCGTAACTCTTATTGTACCGAGACTGACTCACACCACTTTTGATCGCATGCATCGCATTGCATTGGGTGCACATCGTTTGTGAAGTGAAGGGGAGGAGGCAAGAAATCACGAGGCTATAAACAATGCTACACTGAGCAGTCACGTGCATTACCCCTATCTATTCCTATTCAGGATTCACTAACTCACGCTCACGGCAACTTGAAACAAATACAACCAGCTTACTTTCTCCAACTTCACCAGTCTCACAATCCAGAACGCTGGCAGAACCCGAGGGAAAGAGCAGACTATCATCACAGCATTATGCCTATCCACTTATCAGACAGCCAAGAACTCCTCTCCCATAGCGGAGAGGTTGTCGCTGGCGGCGCTAGGAGGATGTGGGAAGGCTTTGCGGACTTTGCGCTGCAAGACAACGTGATAGAGGTTGCTGTAGGCTTGATGTAAGTTGATCCTTATATTTCCATCGTCGTTTGATCTTAATTCCCTCTTTCCTGCAATACTCCGTATACTTCAACGAGGCGACATCTCGCTTTAACCCCCTTTCGGCAATTTCCCCTTTCTGACATCCCGTGACATAGCATCGCCGCTGCCTTCACAACAGTCGTTACTTCCTTCGTCTCAGAGATCCTCCTCCCGCCACTATCTCTCCTCCCGTTTGTTCGGCGGAACCTGGATGAGAAGTTCGCGGTCCTGAGGAGGGGGCCGGCGTACAATCAGACGGATGGCCATGGCTACAACACGTTGGACCAGGCAACTAGTGATGGAGCTGTAGTAATGGCATACGGGTAAGCTGGTACCGTCACAACTTCAATCGGAATTTACTAATTGGTCAACGCAGAGCCTTTATCAACAAACTCATCAACTTCCTCGGCGTCGGCTTGGCTTTGTATCTCGTCGCTGCCCTGTACGACTTGTCTGGGACGAAAAGTGATCCGATCATCAAGCATATGGTCAAGTGCAAGTACTGTCGCAAGAAGATCAGCTCCAAGGTACGCTGTGTTCATTTCGTCCTTTCCCAGTGCCGACCTCGCGACTTCGGCATCGGCTAGTCTTGGACGTTGAAATTCGTGTGCTAACTATGCGTATAGGCGAATCGTTGTACTAACTGTACCAGTTGGCAAGATGGACGAGAGGATATGCCACACGAGCGGCCAGGTCCCCATCCTTTGACAGGCAATCATTGAGACTGGAGCAGAGCTGTATTATTTTGTTGTTGCCATTTTACAAGAAGTAGTTAGCGATGCTATGCGTTTTTGAAGATACCATAATTTCCCACCTTATTGAAGTAGTCAAGCTAGAAAGCTACACCCCAGTGTAATCCGTGTAATCCTCTAAAATATTGGAACGCTAGCTAGCGTATTCCTACTCGAATCATCCTAGGAGAGATGGGAAGGTAAATTCGAGGAGATACTGCTGGAAAGATAGCTGTAGGAACGTTCCTGCTCTCCTATCCCTATGGGCTGGATAGGAGATCTGATCTGCTGAATATTCCTTGTGTGGTTCTTTTAAGCATCGCTGCATCACTGCATTTTCTAGAAGTAGAGGAGTCTGTAGATGGCTTCATAGATTAGGAACTGAATATCGCAGCTGCAGGTGTATAAATAGAAGAATTTGAAGTTCGAAGAGCGTTTTATTTGCTGTACAACGAGATATAGCACTCCAACACTAAAGCCCCCTTAGTAACGGCAGACCAATCACCGACTACAAAGATCCCAACAATCCTTACCCACACTCCGTTGCTCCGATTCTTCGGAAGTCGTGCCCCAAAATGCTCATTGAGCACGTCCTAATGACGATCATCCTGCAATCTTACTGACTAACTCTGTTCTCTCGGTAGTGCTGCGAGACATTCTGCGTCACATGCTGATGTTTGTCTTGAGAAGCTTCCCCTGCCTTTTGCAACTGTTCTGCCTCCTTGTCGGATGCAACTCGGAATGCTTCGGCTCCCCTATGTTCCACGCCGCGTTTAAACCCCGATGATTCGCCTGACTTTTTCAGCTGTTCGGCTTTTTCCGCGCTGATGTTCATCTGAAATTCGGCTTCTTGTTTAGATGTCCTGTTGAGAGGCGAAGGAAACGACGGATGAAGCTGATGAATGTAGAGGAAGGAGTATCTCAAGGGAACTGGCTTGGTCGAAATCAGCTTTGCTTTCGGTAGGAAGAGGTTGCCGAATGGTTCATCCAGCTGAATATTACTGACTATATTGAGAAAATGTATGAAGATAATAGTAATCAGAAGCTTGCTGAAAGTTAGCTTTTCTGTCGTGGAAAGATGTGTTCGCGGCTTACCTCACGATTATTGTTGAGTTGACTTATGTTGTAATGCTTGGGCAAGGGACTTGGGTGGTTTGATGAAGTGTGTATGTTCGAGTGATTCTGCTGATAATTCCGATCAAAGGAGAGTCTCTTTATAGGTTTTCTATTAGTCTTCTTAGGCGCTCATCCAACGTAGGTCTTCTTAGTCAGACCGTACGTTCCAACTGATGCCCCGCTAGATAGACCACTTTGGTCATTGCTCAGCGACCAAGTAGTTGTTGGTGTTGCGGATTTGAAGCACTGAGTGACCACTGATAACCTCATCATTCTGATCAGTATCCAGTCACTGCTGCACCGAAAATCTCAAAGTGCCTTGCCTACCTAGCTATTAAATACTTGTACGCTAGCGTCATCTGCCTGATGCGACTTTAACTATTAAAGACTGCGGTTCCGACTACTGATTAATTACCTGCTTTCTCCAAGTGCTCCTTGAGCAGAAATTTCAACAGGGAACAAAGTTGCTACAACTCATTTCCCGAATGCCCGAGGGCAGTACTAAGGCTGTGACGAGGCTGTATCCTTTCCACTGTCAGGATGCTCCCAAGGCTTTTCCCTCGCCAACACCCCACATGTGTTGGTGGCGAAAAGTCTAGATGATTTGCAACTAACTAACAACGACGTCTAATAGAACAATGAAAACTTGAGGAACTGGCAAGAAATTTTGGAATGATTGGCGAAAGCAGACAGATCATAAAACGAGACTTGTATAAGGGGGAGGCTCAGTGGTCATCATAAGGGCTCGGCGGTTATGCCCGCAGATATGGTCGGCGTAACGCTCACTGGCAATAGAACTTAAGCTTGGAGTCAATGGATGTTGGATGGTGGGATGTTGGAATATTGCTAACCACAGCCAATCAGCAATTGCCGTTCGGCCTGAAGCCTTGCCCCACTTATTTCCCTCGCGCCAAAAAACAACCTTATACGCGCGAATTGCTTCACAAAACGACACACATGCCTCTGAAAGCTTTATTGTCGATACCATTCTCTACTTGATATCATATTTGATGAACAAAAATCGCGGCATCGCCCTCAGCCTCTTTCCATATTCTACATTGTGATATCCTCTGTCCCTCTGTCCTTTGTCGATCCCCCTCCTTAAAATGCGCGGTGTACAATTCGACAACCTTGCTTGGGAGAGAAGCGACGCTAAGTATGATGCGTGGTGCAAAAAGCTATTGCCGGAAGATACTATGCGTACTGTTGGAAAATTCATGGTGAAGGAAAGTGAAGGGGGTTTGGCGACAGAGCTCACGATTCCTCAAGCTGGGGGTTTCAATGCATGCCTGCGAATGGATTTTGACAATAGTGCATCCCTTTTGATCCGATTTCCTCAGCCAGGCATTGTCAGATTCCCCGAGGAGAAAATTCGCAGGGAAGTGGCCGTAATGCGATATGTAGCTGACTGCACCGCCATACCGGTCCCGTTTGTTCTACGCTTTGGCATGTCTGATGAGGGGCCAGCTGGATTGGGACCTTTCATCCTTATGGAATATATACGCCACGCCCGTAATATGAGTGCCGTACTTAATACCCCTGGTACACTATCCAATGCTACTTCAAAACGGATCATTGTTAATGTTTTACTAGGACTCAAGAAAGCGGACAGGCCTATCCTAGACCCTCACATATCAGAGACGACTCTCAAGCTCGCTTATGGCGAAATGGCTAATGTTTTGCTTCAACTTTCTCGACCTTCTTTCTCTCAGATTGGTTCGATAGAAGAGCTTGACGATGGCAGCTGGTCTGTCGCTCACCGGCCTTTAAGTATGAACATGAACTAGCTTGTCTCAGTTGGTAACCTCCCACCAAATACACTACCGTCCACTACTTTTGAGACTGCATCCTCCTACTTCGAAACCCTCGCTAAGACAAACTTCACCCATCTATCTATACAACGGAACGATGCAATCGAATCCGCTGAAGACTGTAGATACAAATATATTGCACGTCACTTGTTCCGTAGAATTATCACAGGAAAGCAATTTCCTACTACCCCCGTAACTGGACCTAAACCCTTCAAATTATTCTGCGATGATTTCCGACCTTCGAATGTGCTAGTCGATGATAACAATAGCATCGTTGGCGTCATAGACTGGGAGTTCACCTATGCCGCCCCTGCCGAGTTCACTTATAGCCCTCCATGGTGGTTGCTTCTGGAACCTCCGGAGGATTGGCCTTACGGAATCCTGGACTGGTCGAAAGAATACGAACCAAAGCTGAGAATATTTCTAGACGCACTCAAAGAGAGAGAAGACTTGATGATCAGTAACGGACAGTTGAAAGAGGACGAGCGACTATCAGTGCGAATGCAAGAGAGCTGGGAGACGGGGGATTTTTGGGTGGCCTATGCCGCACGGAAGAGCTGGGCCTTCGATGTGGTTTTCTGGCTGATTATAAACCTAAATACTAGGTTCTTCGAAAAGCCAGGGTATGATGAGGCACTGAAGCTGCTCTCTCAAGAAGAGAGAGATGGTATGGAAGCGTTTGTGCAAAGAAAGATGAAGGAGATGGAAGAACACACTTTAGTTGACTGGGAGGAAACTGTGGAGAGCTAATTAGACGCAAGAATCCAAGATGATGCTTGACAGCTATCGGATCAAAAGCTGACCCTTTCTTCTGTAGAGGGAAATAAGGGCCCTTGACCATGTACGGCGAGAATCGGGATTTTGTGGTCAACACCAAACTTCCATGTAATACCTTGGCAATTTGATCGATTTGTCGCTGACCCATGAGCATATAGCATCAAGACTAATAACGTCTTCAAGGTGTTCCATAAACTATGTTTGCCACTTACACGCAAATCGCCAACTTACCCCTTGAAATCTAAGCGACTCCAACCCTTTTCAGAACGAGTCATTATTACTGAATACCCAATAATAGACTCGACATTCAAATGAAAAGTCTCGGAATAGAGCTGTGGAAGTAGTGCAAAAGTGATCTTCCCTTGGTACCTTAGATTAGGAACTGCTCTCTGGCAGAGTCCTCGGCGTCCTTCTCATAAATCGAAATCGATAATTTCCATACCCCATATCATTCCCTTTCCCACCTGCTATCCAGGCCCTCAAGTCAACATCTAGCTTATCAACCATCTCCAATCCTCCTTTGACATAAAGTGGGAAACCAAACGGCGTCGCCTGCAAAAAGACCGGCAAGTTTTCTCGATCCGCGACTCCATTCCCATACTCGACTAGCGCCTTTCCCATACCCCTGCTTTTGAAACCAAGGGTCTACAAACAGCGCTTTGCATCTCATATACCTCTGTTTCCCATTTCGTTTGCTCAATATTTCTTCCGTCTCTCGCGCTACGTGCTCAGAAAGTCTAGGCGAGCCATCCGATCTATTCGCGATTCTTGCATCCCGCTCGAGGATCTGCTCGTCTGTGAGCGTATTCCAGGCTGCCCATCCGCCTATGGCGCCCGTGGTTTTATCAACTGCTCCAACGTGAAGCCACGTTGGGTCGCCCAGTTGGACTTTGAGTGTATTGATGATCTCTTTCTCGAATATTTGGGGTGTTGGGAAGTAGAGACTGAATGCAATATCTGGGACACAGGCGGTGACGTTAATCTGTGCGAGACGGAGGAATGTCATTATGCTCTACTGGGAGCAGTTTGAATGTTGGTTCCTTATTCATAGCGATTGTGAGGCTGTTATATAAATTGCTGGGCTTTTGCTGTGGATGCCAGGTTTACGAAGAGTCTTGCCACAAGAGTGAATTTACAGGACATTTGACTACTAAAAGTATAGCAACGTGAACGCTAAAATGGCTTACTAGCATTGCTACTTCAGCGATCAGTAATGGGTATACAGTTTGTCTCATGCACTTCATTTATATCGTGATATGTTGATCATAGGACTACTTCACTATCATCTTCTTACTTTTGAGCAATTCATCCTTCAATGAAGAAATATCCAGCTCCAGGATCTTCAGCGCACCATCCTTCTCATCCCACTTCTCGTCAACCTCCCAAAATTCATACTGATCGAGTAATGCCCTTGATGATAAGTTATCAAGTCGAATCAGTACTGGGTCGAATGGTAGCTCGAACAATCTTAGTATCTGGATGGCATCTAACACTCTCTAAAGAAAAAGTCTCCGAATTAACAGATACGACCGTTGGATAGATGAGCCAACAGGATGAATAGAGGCTTCTCATCCTAGTGTCGCCTGAATTCTCCGTGAACAATCAGCTTGAACAGAACACCTTTCGTCGCTGTGGCTCTGTCACAAGATCCTCTATGCCTCAACCATCTTAATCGACTTTAGTCTTTACCAAGTCCAACAAACTATCTGTACGCAATAGATGCACAGCAATGATATTGAAATCAGTTAGGAGCGTAGTAGCATAAAAAGAAGGAAGAGAGAAAGAAAGGTACTCTAGTGTACTAAACACCACTAAAAAGAAAGTACCGTACCTACCTTGATGCAGATCAGATCCCGCAAACTGTATTAGGTGTCTATGCTGCCGAGTTTTGTGGGATAGGAGAGGATATACATGCTTTATGTCGGTGATGGACTGGGCTGAACTGGATCTTCGAGATGATTGATTTCCTAGAAAATCTACGTATTGACTGGGGATATTTTGTGCAATGAATGGGGAAGAATATCACTTAACTATGGTAAGTATGTAAATGAAGGGGCCCTAGACGATATATGTTTACATTAAACTACGCTTAAAAGATCTGAAATGCAAGAATTATCTACTCCGCGCCAATAAAGATTTTACTTGCAACGAACGCCGATATAAACTCCACTTCCACTTCCAATCCGCCCCTACCTCTATCTACACGCCAACTCCCAAACCCAACTCAACTCAACTCACTACCACTTCTTAGCCTCCATCCCATCCGGCGCATGCGTCTCGACCGGCTTGTCCTTCACATCCCCCCAACTGGTATTAAGCGCCGTGCCATTACTCTCCTGGTAGCTCTTCATCATCGCACGCCGCGTATCCGGAGTCGCGTCCTTGTAGAGCTTCTGGAAGAAACTGGCCATGGGATCAAGATCGTCATCCTCGTCTTGCGCGAGGACTTTGTCCCAGTTTTTGCCGCCTTGGAAGGATGGGGCAGGAGCAGGAGGAGGCGCGAGGCCTTCGTTGCCGCTGTGGGCGCGGATGGACTCTTCGAAGGGGGCGAGGGCGCTGGGGTCGGTACCACCTGTTGTTGCTGCGAGATAGGCTGAGTCGGTGGATGTGGAGGTGGGGGGCTGGGGCTCGCTTTTGGCTTGGGAGGCGGGGTATATCTCGGACCATTTGAGGCCTTGGACTTGCTTCGCGAGAGTGATCTCTACCTTATGGGGTGTGATTCTGAAGGAGGATTTTTTGGCGTCGATGTTTTGGTGGAGTGGGGTGGCGTTGTATTCATAGTCGCAGTTTGATGCCAGGACTGGGAACTTGACTAGGAGCTGGGGACTATGGTCAGCACATGATTGAGGAAATAGAAGGTACAATGCGTACCTGACCCTCTTCAAACTTTACCGTAGCATTTTCCTTCGGGATGCCCTTGCAGAGAATCTCAATCGTGACATTCGTGCCCGTCTGATACCACTCGACACGAATCTTATCAATCGTTGTACTCGCCGGCTTCACTACAGCAGCAACAGGTTTCACCGGCTCCTCCTTAACCGCCTCCTTCCCCTTTCCCTTCGCCTTATCCGTCCTCTCTTCCTTCCCAGCCTGCTGCCGAAACATCTCATCAATATCCTCCCTCTCCGTCAACGCCGGCGTCTCCACAACAGTAACCTTATTACACTCCGCCTCCTCCCCACCCGCCTTCTCCCAATCCGCCGTGACCTTAGCCTGCCACAAGCCCAACCCGCGTTCCTTCTGATTAAACTTACGCGTCCAGATCAAGCACCTACGCGCGTTTCCATACTGACCAAGTCCATAGTACGCCACGGCGCGGCGGAAGTGCGCCGTAGCGATGAGTTCCGAACGGCCGCGCG